>JAJLTN010000092.1:19398-212522 GCA_030568215.1 Lipomyces kockii
AATTTCTTGTCCTGTGTATATTGGAGATATGCCTTTTCTACGCCAAATTTGGCGATGCCGACAGCGATTTTTCGCTTTTTTTCGGAGTATTGGCATTATTTACGCCGCCATGCGGGCGTATTCACTGAAACCTTGTAGAAGGGGACGCAAAGGTCAAGGCACTTAGACAGCATTGGCTTGTTAAGGGGGATGTTTCGATAACTCCAGTGCCAAACGGTTGCTTTCGTATTGGTACCCAGGGAGCAAGTCCTCGTGATCATCGATTAAGCAAATCAATTCATGCGTGGAACCAAGAATTAGGAAAGGTTCCGGCATTTATATGGGCGGTTATGACGTCTTTTCGCTGATAAATCGATCATGCTTTCGTGAAGCATACATGTATAGATTCATGGTAGCCATAACGTGGCCCCTGCTGATTTTTCGAATGCTATCCAATTCATCTTTAAGCCACTGCAGGAAGCGGTAGAGAGAAGGCGGGACGTCTAAAACGAAGGCAGAGAAGACCCAGACGTCTTCATTCATTCTTAATTTGAAAGAAGGGGTATAGTCCGTTTTCCCACCTGGACCGAGTGGGGCTGTAGCAACGAACATTGATCCTGTACCAACGCCTGAGAGATTAACGAAACCGCGAGAGAAGCACTATGTCGGATTTTCCCACGCCCGTAGGTAGACGGTTGAATCAGTCGGATTTGATATGAATAAGCCGGCATGACCGAAGGTATTTAGAGCAGGTAGTGGAAAAAACTAGCATAATGTATCGAATTTAGAACCAAAAGCTAACTGTAAAGCTCGGTGAAAGGCTCTTAACGTAGTGCCACCATCCTGCCTGCACTAATTAGCTATAATTTGAGATGCGAGTGTACGTATTTCGAAACTTACAGGAATGAACAAGCCGTCGCCAGGCCCTAGGATGCAGTCCAAAAATCCTTCATCCCATCCAAATTCTTCGTATTCATCTCGATATTTCTTCTTGTCAAGCATTCTCCCTCGGAGTCGCGCGAATTTATCGCCATCAAATTCATTCTCTTCTTTCCCGTTTCGCTTGTCGTGTATAACGCTGACGGAAGTAGGCAAATCTAGTACGTCTGTGTCTCCAAATAAGGATCCGAAGCATCCGCGTTCAAGTTCAACTGCACTAGTATTTCCCATGTCCACGCCAATTCCAATCTGGTTCTCTATTCCTCGAGGGTACATCTTTTCCTTTGAAACAGTAGCCGGGTACAGGCGGACATATTTGTACCCAACAACTTGTACAAGAATATTATCATGCGGATCCGTGTGTAGCGGAGAAATAGTACCGGCAGGACCAACCCAAGAATTAATCAATGTCATTTTCGTGGTACTCGTTTCTCTTCGTGCAAATGTGGCCGAGTAGATTAAATCCGGCGTGAGAATATCTGCCCGTAACGGATCAACCTGTAAAAGAAGGTCATGTTGCGCTAGGTACGTTGTCGGACACACCCCATCTGGCTGCGAATCGTGCTGAAGCCAGTCAAGAAGTAATGATCCAAATTTGCGAAACTCTTGCGTCCAAGAATCGGAGACGTAGCTTTTACCTATTTCGACTGGTACGACGCGACGACCGTTGTTCGTGACTGAAAGCAGATACGAGGGGGAATTCCATGTCTTGAACGCGGGCCAAGTGACGGCGAGGCCTGTCAGGTGAACTGGTTGCAGTGATGCACTTTTTAGCAAAATTTGGTCCATGTATGCATCAAACGACGGTATCGTCGGATATGCGAGAGTTGGTATCCTGGCGTAAAGGGACGGAAGGTATATGGTATCGATCAACTCCTTATATTCTGGTACACAAAAGTAATTGAATCTTTTGATGCTGGAAATCAGAGTTTGGTCTTCAGGATTGCCATTTGATGAATCGACATCAAGCTCTTCTTCGGCGGCATACAATGCTTCTAGAAACTCATTCACAAGTCTGCGAAGTTGGAGTGGTATGCTAGAACCTCCAATAATTAACGCCGTGTCGATGTCGAATATAATGGTATCAAACGGGATGTTGGTCTCATATTCAGAATAACTGCTCCTATCTCCGACGTCCGCGTCATAGCGCGACGAGGTGTATTGCTGCAATGCGGAAAGAATCCAAGCATGTGTATGTAGTTGAAGAAACGGTAGCGGTACCGACGAAAATGGATAAGCGTTAATCTTCGTATGACATAGTGCACGTAGCGCTATTATCGCCGTCTTAGTCCGTAATAAAATCGCCTTATCTTCATCGGTTTGTGGTGCAATCGAAGAAGTAGGTGGTAGTGATCGTGCTGCCTCGGTGTGGAGACCGGATATTGATTTGGGAAGGGTGGAGAGCTGCAGCGATGCCGTGCGTAGGATTTCCTCCCTGATTTTGTCCGCGTGAGATTTTAAATCTGTAACTGAGTTTGCGGATGACGGAGTAGAAGACCCGCCCATTCCTAGCCCATTTGTCTTTCAAACCCGGATGTATTGCGCTTCGCTAGTAGAGTGGTAATATCTCGTGGGCGATTTGCCGCCCCAGCCCAACGTAAGTCTGAATGTGGGTGCTGCTTCTTGACATCCCGCCGCACGAACATCGTTGGTTCCAACTCCTACGACTATCTACAGCTGTTGATATCGACAGACCCGCAAATCCCGCAGCCATGCCGATAAAGTTACTACACCATAAATCATACCATGTCTACAACAGCGCGAATATTGAGCGTGTTCAACGCGACGAAGCCGCTGCTCGTGCAAAGGAAGAACAAGAAGATGAGATTCTACGGCAGCGCGACCGCGAGCAAAGGATCGAGATTCTGAGACGCCGTCAACGCGGAGAGACTATTGAGATTATAGATGGCTCGCAGGCAAACAGCATAGAAGATAGGACGCAGAAAGCGACGGATGCGGACAAAGCTATTCAAACAGCTATTGCTGCCACAGCGGCAAGTGGAAGGAAGCGGCCACGGGATCTTGACGACGAGCTGGCAGCTGCGAGCAATGCCTTGAAAGGCGCAGAGAAGAGAGCAAGTTCTGAAATTATATTTAAAGAAGGCGGTCATATAAATTTATTCGAAGAGCTGGAGAGGGTGAGTTTCATGGCGTTTTCATGTCACAAGTCCGTTAACGTTCATTTCCAGGCCGAAACGGAAGGACGGGCAGATGCTAGCAGGAGTCAGCAAAAGAAAGAAATGCAACCGCAGAATCTACGCAACATGCGGTTGGATAAGCCAGCTGAGGAAATATCGCCGTGGTATGCCACAATGGACATGAAATCCACGAAAGAGAGATCACAAACTGAGAAGGAGCGCGAGAGACTATTGCAATCCAGCGCAAAAAGCAAGGCGGCTCTGGATCCGCTAGTCAGTATGCAGACTTACTTGAGTAGAAAGGCGAAAGTTGATCTGAAACGACGGGAAAAATCACTTATCGAGCCGTGGCGCAGGATTGAACGGGGCAGTGACGCTTATTACACTGGTCAGAGTAAACGAGTACGGCAGAATTTCGAGACGGACGATCTGGAAAGACGAGTTGAAGGATCAGGGAGACGTATATCTCATAGAGGGCACCGAGACGGGGAGAGGATTCGACGTGAAGCTCAATCCGATCTGCCTCGTCACGTCCAGGGTAAAGAAGTCATGAAGTCCAAATCAAATGGCCCGTCGAACGAAATGCAACGGCTCATTCGGGAGCAGGAAGCCCGCGAGGAACGAGAACAGCGAATGGCACGAGAAATGCTTCGGGTAGAGGGAGCCGCGTCCGTCCGGACCAATAAACGGTGATCGACGGCATTCTAAGGTTTGCTCAGGTTTGCGTACATAAGTGCACTTCGGAGATCTGTTTTAGAGAGCCGTAGATTTTTACTCGACACAGAAACCATGACATATGAGTGCGCCGACCGGACAGCCTTATGGACCTTCAGCGTCATATTTTAACTTATATTGGTTTCTAATTTGACTCAGTGGCCCTGCAATCGAGGTCCACTGTCCACCACTATTGGCGTTGCTACGATGAGACTGCAGAACTAGGGAATTGGGTGCGACCATATGTATTTGAATACGCTAATCGGGTCCGAGGATGGTGTAACATCGAACGTTGATTGTCTTACTGGTAGTCCCTTCAATCACTTTTGACTGTCACAGCAAATGAGCCATGATTAGGTGTGAATAGCGAAACATTTTGTCGGTGTTTAGTGAATCAGTGTGCCTGGTCAGTAGAGCACATACAGAGTTAAGATCTTGCACTCGGGAATCTACCTCATCTAAGGTTGCAAATAGCGCTGCTACGATAGGTGGATTACCGGGAGCTTTCATAGCATGCGTTATTCGCAGAGCTGTTCTCCCTGCAGTACTGGTACCAAATAGTCCCCGAATTTGGAATATACTATGACATAACTGCAAAAGTCGTGGCCAGTCAGGGAAATGCGCCCAGAATGCGGCTACACCGCTGCGGATACTACGCCCAGCCTCACATAGCCAGGGTCCAGTGCATCGTGACGTCAGATCGTATGGCGCAATGGCGTTGGTGACGTCACCGTGCGACACAAACAAAATGTTACCCGGCACTGTTCTGCTAGGAGAGCTTCGAATAGGGTCGGCCTGCCCCAAGAACTCCAGCTGCGCTCTCTACTGTGGCGCCGAGCTCACAAAGTAATAGCTAATCCAGCATCAATACCCGTCTCGCAACGGAATCTCTCTCTGCCCGCTCTCACTAATACTAGCAACCATACACACCCCTCTCGCACCCAAGATACTGTAGCTGCCTCGGTCGCAATCGCCACGGATGTTGCGCGCACGTCGCCACTGTTGACGGACCTCGTTCCCGAACACCTCACTCACTTGCCTGTTCAGTGACCGGCATATATCGCAGCCTAGTCGAGACGGTAACTTTCACGTACTTCCATCCTCGCCATACTTTGGACTTTTTTCGTCGACGATTATTGAATTCAACGCCAGTGGCCATCCGCTACCGTGATGGCTGCTGACGACAAGATATTGCACCCTCACACTGATGTCGGTGCTAGTTCTATGCCTGCAGCGGCAGTACAGACTTTGCCCCTGCAGTCTGATAACTCGTCAACTTCTACGTCTTCTGCCGTCTCATCGTTAGCATCATACACATCTCCTGACACAAGCTGTCAGGATTCGCATGATATACATTCCAAACCCCTCGGATCCACAGACACTTCGCCTATCGCTGTGTCCGAAGAGCTCGCGCCCTCGACTGTGGCACAACTCAGTACACGCGACTGGAGCCTTGCACGGGAACCTACCACGGACGAGCCAATGGTGTCCGATGAGAACTTACGGTCGAAGCTTGGAGCCCCAAGAGCGTCACCTTCCGCCTCACCAACGTCATCGCCAGTTTCATCGAGTGTGCCAATGTCACCTACTGAAGCTCGCGCGGCATCGAAACTGGATATGGACACAAGTCAACTGACGATACACAATTTACGAGAGGTCAGTGTCTATTTTATTTTAAAAAGGTTTGATTCGATGTCTTCGATTTTCGGATGTTCGGATGTTGGGCATATGAGATCATCACCTCGGCATACATGTGGACGAATTTTGGACAGACTCGCTTTGCAGGATTGTGATCGGTAGTGGTTACTTCGATTCGGGCCGATTATGCCATCGCTACCTAAGGATTGAGACTATTACACCGTCAACGGTTTTGAGTATATGCTGATCATTTACAGGCCGTCAATGTTGCACAGGTGTCCAGTTACCAACACTTGGACCGAATATCCCCTGGCAGCAAGAAACCTATGGGCTCTCCAATTGACCAGAGTCCATTTAAGTTACGCGAAGCTACGGTACTTCCCTTCCCTGAGCATACGCAACCGGCGGTATCGGCGACGGAATCGACAGCTAAGGTTCAGTCTATGCCGCCACGGGAAGCAGCAAAAGCTGCGCCCATGGCAGGCTTTTCGTCAGTGCCAACGGAATTTATTCCAAGCTACGATGATCTGGAGATACCCACACCAAAACTGTACGATATTGCACTGCAATTGAATGCGGATCCAGGAGTCGGTGAATATTGGCGCAACTTGACCAAAATCTTGGAAACATTTTATATGGCGAAGCGAGTATCGCTGATTGCCCCGAATGATCTTACGGATATCGCGAACACGCCATGGGGTCTAAAAGGTGTTTGGACATCAAAATCATTACCATGGGCATTGTCACGACTACAACATCATCGCGGATCGCAAGTCGCTGACTGTATAGAGCGAGAAGCAGATAAGAAAGAAGACAGGGTCATGGAAGATGAGGAAGACTGGGAAGACATGTTTGACGAGACCGAAAACGGCTATCAACGTCCAGACAAAATGGTGTCTCCGGACTCAGATGAAGATACGGACGCTGATTACAGCAGTACCCCTGTTGAGCAGACAACAACGCTACCCAGAATAAGGCGACAGAAATCCGATGTTAACAATTTTGGCAATCACACTGGACGTGATATTGCCGGCGAGATCAGCGATAATGAAGATCTACCATTCTTATCAAGGCGGCAGACGGACGTCACTCATGGCATTGCGAGAATCTACTCTGCTCTGCGGCCGCTTGAGTCGGATATTGACCCATTAATTGACAGTCTAGGCGTCAGTCGTGTTCTTCAGAGGGGGAAAGTTGTCCTCTTGCAACGAGAGTATCGCAACTTTCAGGATACCGCTACCGAAGCGACTCAACCAAAAGGCAAGACTGCGGCAACTGAGCCACGAGATCGCCGGCACTCTACAGCTCTGTCTCCGAGCCGCCGAGGATCAGTGCAGTCGAACACTGGTGACGAGTCAGTGTGTCTCGAACGACCGCCACTTTCACATCGTAATGCGTTCGCAGAGAAGAAAGACCGATTGAACACAAAGCTGAAGCCGAGATTGAGAGATCCATTTGATGATGCTGGTGCAAATTTAATGCTGCAATCTGCATCTGCGGATTTACCATATGAAGACTACGAACAGGCGTTACTATCGCCGTGGTCACATTCACCAGCACCATCACCAGCTATTTCGAAAGATAATCAGGAGAACCCTTTTTTTATTTCTACCATTTCGCGCGCTGATGATGCCTTTGAATCACCAGAAGAGACAGCTACGATGTCCCCGCTAGCTGATATATCTACACCAGTTAGGGCTATCGGATTCGAATCAAGCTATTCGGTCATTCATATTCCTTTGATCCATCCTTCGATATCACGGTCAGTGCGTGCCCCGGGATCTCGAAAACGACACATCGTGCCGATCGCGATTATCTCGATATTGTCGGATGTTATCCCCTATCCGATGAATCTCGTGAAGTCACTAACAGCATTTGCACCTCATATGGCTTCGTCTTACTCGCTCGCAGAAGCGTATTCAAATCTTCGGTATCAGATCGAAATGACAAAGAAAATAAATTCACATCATTATCATGAGGGCAGCCGTTATCACAACCACAAACATCATCACCGACCGTCTCGAAAGCCCAGCGTGATGACTCACAGATCCAGCACCTTTGGTGGAGTCGGTAGTAGCAGCTACTTCAACTTAAATCAGTTAAGCGATTCTGCAGGGTCATCCGCTACATCAACACCTACGTGGGAGACAGCAAGCGGAACATTGTACGACGCGGTCGGCGGAAACAATACGATGACGCCGTCGCCTACAATTCCGTCAAGCTCAAAGACAAGCACCCCTGGCCCTTATTTCTCGGCAACATCTAGCGCCAAGGCATCACCCGCTGTCACACCGGAGGGACCACCGCCAGAAATTGGTTCGCAACCACCATCCCAGTATAGATTCCGGCGAACAGGTAAACCGAACAGTGGTTCGGGATCACTTCGGTCGACGTCACCTCCACCAAAGTCGCCCATATCATCGTTTTCCACGTCTACGTCACCCGTACTAACCCCGTCTACGGCTCAATCGATTGGTCAGGAACCGCAGCCCCTGTCTCGACGGAAATCGGACGGCTGGTCTCAGATGCCACCCCCATCGCCGAGGCTGCTGCGGACCATTATTGACTCAATTCCAGTACATTTATATATTGCCGAACCTGACACTGGTGCGATTACGTGGGTTTCTGCCCGTGCTTTGGCGTACTGTGGTTTGGCACCAGAGGAATATTGTCGGCAGCCCCAAATCCGCAGATTCCACCCAGACGACCAATCAATATTTGAACGAGCATGGAGAAATGCTCTGAGGAAGGGCGATTCACTAAGTTTGCAGCTTCGGATTCGACGATTCGATGGAGCATACCGGTACTTCGTCGTGCGGGCTGTCCCATTACGTGATTCAAAGGGCTCGATTGTGCATTGGTTTGGTACGAATATGGACATACACGATCAGCGCATGGCAGAGTTTGAGTCATACAAGCAAAGTGAGAAGCTTGCCAGTGAAAGGAAATATCGCACTTTGGCGGAGTCAAGTCCATTGATTGTTTTCACTGCGACGGAGAAAGTAGGCCTCACATATGCAAATAATCAATGGCTACAGTACTCGGGTCAGACAGTCGAGGAAGTACAGAAGTTCGGGTTTTTGGCGAACGTACATCCAGACGATAGAGAGAAGTGTGCCCTGCCTAATGCATCTAAAGAGAGCCAGTTTTCTACCGAGATAAGGTTGCGAAATGCCGCGGGCCAGTATAGATGGCACCTTGTCAGATGTGTCTGCGCAGGTGCGATGGGACCACGGCTATCAGCTGCTTCCACTACCCCTGGATTTAAAACAGACGGTGCGACAGAGTTTCCTGGCATCTCCCCTCCGGTTTCGACTAATAGTGACGACGATCAGACAGCTGATCTTGCCTGGTTTGGCACATGTACTGATATCAATGAGCACAAGTTAGTCGAGGAGAAACTCCAAGAGGCAAAAGATGCTGCCCAGCGAACTATGGAGTCCAAGGCACGATTTTTGTCGAACATGTCTCACGAAATCAGAACGCCTCTTATTGGTATCTCTGGTATGGTCAACTTCCTCATGGATACTACACTGACCGCGGAACAATTGGATTATTGTCATACAATTTCCAGCAGCTCGGAAGCTTTGCTATCTGTCATCAATGATATTCTGGACCTGTCAAAGGCAGAAGCAGGTAAGATGCGCCTCAACAAAGAGTGGTTCCATATCCGATGGCTCATTGAGGACGCCAACGAGTTGCTTAGCACACTTGCCATATCGAAAAATCTCGAGCTCAACTATATCGTTGAAGAGGATGTTCCTCACCTCGTTAATGGTGACCGCATCCGAATCCGGCAAGTCCTGCTAAACATCATCGGTAACGCAATCAAGTTCACCAGTCGCGGCGAGATCTTCACTCGTTGTTCAGTCCAGAAGCGAAACCAGAATTCGATCATGTTGCATTTCGAGTGCCACGACACTGGTGCTGGATTTACCAAGGAAGACGAAGTTTTGATGTTTAAGCCCTTCAGTCAGATAGATGGTACTATGACGCGCAAGCACGGTGGCAGCGGACTTGGCCTTGTTATCTCTCGGCAGCTTATCGAGTTACACGGTGGTACCATTAACTGTCGAGGGGAGAAGGGTAAGGGTTCGACCTTCTACTTCAGCGCGGAGTTCGGACTGCCTCCGGAGGAAGACCGCGAGTTCTCTAGCCCACGGCCTAGAAGTGGTTCGCACCGATTCTCGTCGTCTTCAGCGGCTTCGGCGGATAGTACTGCACATCATGTGGCGGACAAGCATTCACCGCTCTCGCTGCGACCCACAGCTTCAACTGTCCTGCAAACGGAAAGCGTGTCAACACCGCAATCATTGCCATCTCCGATTAGTGAATATCCACTGGCTTCAACGAATCCGCTGACGCCTGGGGTATTGTCTCCTGGTTCTATTGCTCCGACCCTGAGTGTTACGACCGCGGAGCGACAAAAGAACATTCAGTTCAAAGGGATAGATCCTCGTAATATGCGTTTCCGGATTCCATCGGATGCCTGCAAACGCGAGATGCAAGGAGAACTGTCTCCGGAGGCATTGACATTATCGCCAGTTGAGAGCGCTCTGTTGGCTGAAGAGGCTGCATCTGACAAGTCTCGCGTATTCGTGGTTGTTGTGTGTGAGTATCCATTCACCACTGAAGCGATCATTCATCATATACGCGAGTCCCTTCCTAGCGACACCATTCTAGAGACATCACATGTTACGAATTACGAGGCCGCTTGTGATCTCATTTCTGCCCTCGGATCGCAACCTCCGGGCTCGGACTACCGTCAGGCGTTTACACATGTAGTTATAAATGTCCCCGACTATACCGAGATTGTTTCGCTTTCAGCCAAAGTGTTTTCCAACACTGTGGTGTACGCCAACACCAAAGTGGTGGCCATCACGACGCCGATGCAAAAGACAGCTATTCTGCAGAATATGCGTGCAGATGCATCTGGCGCATCGTCAACTATTCCAGAGAAGAGCAACTTATCGATAGACGTGACTGCTTTAGGCGACAAAGATAGCGCACTTCCACTGACACAAGGAGACCCTAGTCGGAACAGCACACTAGTGGATTACAAGATTCTTGAGAAGGAGTATGCTACGCGATTCTACTGCGTTTCCAAGCCCTTGAAGGTTTCGCGGATGGCTGCTGTTTTTAATCCGTCTCGAGCAAGTTCTGGTGGTACAGGTTCTTTTCAGTCATCACTCGACGAGAAGTCGGGTTCGAAGGAACAGAGCTCGGTCGCATCGCGTCGAAAGGCAACGTCAAGAAAGAGCATTTTTCGTGAACTGCAGGCAGCTGTCGGAGACAAGGGCTATCATGTATTACTTGTCGAAGATAATCCTGTCAATCAGAAAGTGCTCCACCAGTTCCTTGCTCGAGGAGGCTTGACTGTCGATACGGTCGCGGATGGCGAAGAGTGCGTTCAGAAAGTATATTCCTCAGGATTAGGGTACTTCGATTTAATTATTTGTGACCTCCATATGCCGCGAAAAGATGGTTTCCACACTTGCGCGGAACTCCGGCGATGGGAGGACGAAAATGAAGTTGTCGACCGAGTTCCTATTGTGGCTCTCAGCGCGAATGTGATGTCTGATGTCGCTGAGAAGTGCGCGATGGTTGGGTTCTCGAGATATGTATCGAAGCCAATTGACTTTATAGTCTTCAAAGGTAGGTTATTGAATTGGTCACAGGCGCAACTGAGATCTAATTGTTACGTAGATGTCATTGTCGAATTACTTCAGGGGAACCAAGCATCGACGAGCAGTGAAGAATTGTCTACTTAATTCAATTCGTTGTTCATATTTCTAAATTTTTTGTGTAAGTGAGGTTTCTGCATGCATTCCGTGTGATAGACTAACAATATAAGCCAGTCCCGGGTGTCTATCATATACAGAGCGTGAATTGGAGTGTCACAGTCTATTGTTTACTACAGTTTAGTATTGTTATCTCTGTGTTTTGGTAAAAGCGGATGTATTTGATTTATATATGTGTATGAGTATGTCGTATGTGTTTCCAAGATTTGTTCTGTTTTGTTTAGGTTTTTGTTATACACTAATTGTTTGTCGCCATGTACCTTTGTAATTGGTTAATGTTTACTTAGTGCAAATGATGGATGTAATAGGTCAATTGTTTATAGTGCTGGTATCTTGTATGGATAAATGTCATTTGTTTTGCTTCGGATCTTTATGATGACTATACCAATATGGTCAGAAAATTATGTTACATATATATTATAGCTCGTAATGGGTGACATTTTAATGCAGTACCTGCCCTATATCCCATGCTATAGACCGAATCATGACCAGGAACGCCAGAATTCCGAAGTCGTAAAGAATAATCTTTTGTTTTGATCAACCTCTGAATTTCCGTAACGTAATCTATGACGTCAGCCATTAGCGATATCTGTACCGGAGATACAATGTAAAACAGTCATCATTGGATACCTCTGCCGCACGTTCAATATGCCGCTGCCGTAGGACTTTGTCTCCAGCCTGGCGAGCTTCGATGCTAGATTCCTTCAACAATCTGATGATCAACGTCAGGTTGAAAATCATACAACCACAGCTAGTGACATTTAATCGAATTAGACTATGTTACATACTCTTCGATAAATAGTATATAATCCAGATACACCTATTCGAGGCAATAACCGTTAGTCCAAGACAAGAAACAAAAGGATCAACGTCCAACATACGAGAACATCCGCCCTTTTGGATATATTCGTATTTTTAGAGTTCTTTTTCACGATACGACGGAGTGACGATCGAGGGAATAGGCGGCCCATGATGCGTATCGAGCAGTTGCCGGTGACGAATCAGCTAGTTTGCGAGAATAGTCGAGCACGATCTATTTGTCGATGGAAATGTGGGGTGGTTTCACTCAGCCTGTAGTGAGTGGGAAGCCGCACGGCACTGGCAGCGTGACTAACCGTGCTGTAGTGAGTGAACTGTATCGGCAATAAATTTCCCAGAGGCTAAAAGGAAAGACTAAAAAATCGCTGACTTTTTCTTGAATTCGCGAAATTGTGGGAGTTAATTAGTCAGAAAGCGCAATTTGAACAGATAGCTGTAAAAGCGACACCGTGGAACTCGACTTTGAGTGTGCGACGCACTCTAATCCATTCCAATTTCGCTTCTCCGATCCTCTACACCAAAGCCCCCAAAAATATCTCGCTAAAGCGAGTTTCAGCCAGACACTACTCAAGTACAATAATTCCGACTGCCAAGTTATCAGAAACAGTCACAAATTCTATTTGCAGTATTCATAATTATTGAATAGCACCGGCATGCAATGGCCGATCTTAGAGGCGGACTCGATCTGCCAGACTCACCGCGCTCGTTGTCCGACCGCTACCTGCCGCCAGCGTTAGTCCACGCCCCGAGCACCAATGCGACAGTCGATGTCGGAGGGTCTGTTCAAGCCATAACGTCTCCTTTACCGACGCCTACAACTCCGCATGATGTGTCAGCTGATCATAATCTGGACGGTCAGACTGTCGAGTCTTGTTATTTGGTAGGCAGCACCAGGACCAGCCTGTATCCGGCCGATGAAAACTACGATGGGGACACCGAAGGCATACATTCGCGTGAGCAGCTACAAAGTCTAGAAGCTGCTCCGAATGACCTACCCATGTCGCTGGAATTTGCTACGCCACCTGCGACTGTTCGCGTGACGCAGCAAATCGAGACTGACGGGGATGACCTGTGGCAGAACGATTCAGCACAGTTTGTCACACCCGCGCCTGTACGCGCAGATCTTCAGTTTCCGCTAGTCTCCAAGCTTGGTGGCTCGCGGGGTGTTATTGACGTTGATGACGACGACGAACGAGTGCGCGAAAGTACGCGACGCCTCCAACTGATGCTGTCGGCCACGCCCCCTGGGCCATCGGAGGAAGAGAACCAGATGAGCGTGGACGAAGCCCTAAATGATCTTACGACTACGGCAGAGGAGAAGCGGCAGACTTTGCAACACTTGTTCATTGTGGCCGCAAGTAATGGCGATATGGATAGGATTCGGAGGATACTAGAACAGGCAGATGCTAGGGGTTACGTGGATGTGAATATGCCAGACGACGAAGGAACATGCGCATTGATTTATGCCGCATGTTTTGGGCACGGAGACGTTGTCAGAGAATTGGTTGCCAATGGAGCAGAAATCGACCAGCAAGATAAATGTAAGTCCCTTCCCCGACTCTCTGACTTCCAGTCCGTTGCTAATGCATCCGAATAGTCAAATGGTCACCGCTGATGTGGGCAACGACTAACAATCATGCGAAAATTGTCAGATACCTGCTGGAAAATGGCGCATCTCCAGATATAAAGTCAGCTACTGGCAGGACTGCTCGCGACTTTGTGGGTCCTGGCAGTGAAATATCCGGACTCATTGGAGCTGACTCCAAAGGCGACATCGGGCTACGTCACCTTGAAGGCTACTACACCGACGGCAATAATTCTCCTCTTCGCTGCGACGAACAACTAGCCGAAAGTGATTTAAAGCGTCGCATGCTGATGGAATCTGCGTTCAACCTCGAGGTAGATTTCTCAAAATTTGAAATTGATGATCCAGTAGACGAAGGTCTGATGGAGGAAACAGAATTTGACTGGGACAATTGCCTACCAGATCAAATGTTTGTATTCTCGGCCGAAGACATACCGAAGATTTTGGATCTCGCTATAACGCGAATGCAGCCGCTTCGATCCTCATCGCAAAAGCCAGTGCCAGCAAATGTGCTATTCTTGTCCGCTCGTTTTGCGCACTATTATGGCGAACCAGAGCTCCTGAAGGGTCTGTTGCTCCCCGCTATTGAGCGGATAAATGACGTTGTTGAAATGCACGAAGACGACATGGCCTTCTTGGCATTCTGGCTTTCTAACGTCACATTGCTACTATACTACCTCCGTAAAGACACCGGTATGATGGAAGCTACAGTTGAATACCAATTGGAGCTCACTGAGCTCGTGAGTGACATTTTTGTCCTTTTTATCCGCGACGCCGAGCGCCGCCTTGATCGCGTGCTCGACTCTGCGATCCTCGACCATGAAACAATCCCTGGTCTTGATGACATTCAATTTCAGCGTGAATGGCGCATCTTCCGGTCCGCAAAGCGGCAGGACAGCAACCGAGCCGCTAGTCCTGGATCAGTCAGTAATAACGGACCAGACTTGGCGCAAGTGCGCCGGCCATCGGCCACGAAGATGGCGTTACCTGCACCACGGAACGCGACATCTTTGTTGAGCTCGACCTTATTCGTACTCGATCTATATGAAATTCACCCCGTCATCGTACTGCAGGTGATAGGACAAATATTTTACTGGCTTGACGCAACCATATTTAATCGAATAATGACGAATCGAAAATATCTTGCTCGCACAAAGGCAATGCAGATCCGGCTAAACGTATCTGCCATTGAGGATTGGGCGCGTGCAAATAACCGACGGCCGTTAGCTACTGAACCAGGAGTTAGCGGCTCAGGATCTAGTATGCTGCACGAGAGTGTCGCAGATCTTGCAAAACGCCATTTGGCACCGCTGGTGCAGCTACTACAGTGGTTGCAGTGTTTTTCGAGCTTAGGTGACGATAAGGATGGATTGATTGCCACCCTGCAGCAATTACCGTGTTTGAGAGCGGAGCAGCTTTTGCATGTTGTGAATCGGTACCGGACCGAGGTTGGTGAAGATCGGATATCGAAGAACGCGCTGAAATATCTTCGTGTGCTCGAGCAGCAGCAGAGTCAGGTTCACAACAAGGCTACATCAGCTCGGAAGTCGAGATTATTCAATCAGACCCCACCGACCGCACAGGTACCAATCCAGACCGAATCATCACATTCCCGCAATTCGTCTCAGTCTCACGACTTGTCCGCAAATGGCCGGTCTTCGCTCGAAGTCACAGACAATGTCAACGCGGCTATGTCCCCTCATTCAATGGAATCTCCATCAGCATCTTCTTCAAAATTCGAATCAGCATTCGCAGAACACAGCGCCAATAGAAACAACGAGTCATCAAGCGACGACGAACAACCGCGAAAGACAGGCGTCTTTTTAGATATAAGTCTCATCCTCCCCTTCGTCCTCCCAACCACGACGGAAATGCTGGTAATATGGGGTGCCGGCATCGGCGGCACGAATCGCGCACAAGCGCAACGCCATGCGCCTGTTCTTCCACCGGAATATGTCGCTAAATTGGATGCGACTTCGAGCTTGAGTACCGGGGTTCCGAGTGTGAAAAGCGGGATGACGGGGACGAATGGGAACAGCGGTGGGCGCACGCGGGATAATTCTTCGGCTAGTCGCTATTATTATAGCAGTGGGAGCCCGACGAAACGAGGTGCGGATGAGGTTCGGAACGATAGTTTCGAGAGTATTCGGACAGGTAATGTGGTTGGTGCAGAGGGCGAGGAGACTGATCTTGGCGATGTGGTCGCCGAGGGACACGGGCGACAAGATGCGCTGGATAGCTCGCTTACTGCGTCCAAAGTAAGCTCGTTGGAACGCCAACTAGGAATGGAAACTGAGCTAGTAGTGGAAGAACAGGAGGACAATGATAAAAATGGAAAGTGGTACTAATTGGAGCATCTCAGGCATAATTTTGTATTGTAGGTCATGTTGGGTTTCAATGTATATGGGTTTGGATGTCTGTTGGGATTATTTTGTTACGATTTAAGCTAATTGTGGCGATGCATATTAATTAACAAAGGAGGAAGCCATTCTCCCCCTGACAGAGATGGTGCGGCTCAAGAGTAAGCTATAAATGTAATACTGCATGTAGATCTGTGCTTTAGACGTCGCAACTAGATCAAAAGTTACGGCATATATCTTCAGAATAATCACTCATCACGCCGATGCAAAAATTCGTCGGGTCTAGGCGACTCTTTGAGTTTTAGTGATCTCTGACTATAAGCGATGACCAATGGCAAAGAAAAAGGGAAAAGACTCGAATACAAAGAAAGCTCTCAAGGCCGAGAAAGCGTTCAAGGCACAAACTAAATCTGCGGCGAAGTCCAAGAAGAAAGCGTCTAAACTTGTTGACGAAGACGCTGACGATGTCAATATCGATGACATTCTCGAGGAATATGCACGTGAAGTATGTTTATTTATATACGGCATTCTTTGTAGCTTCTGCTGTGGAATCGAGAAGAAGGCTAACTATGATGCGGAATAATAGCAAGCGAATTTCTTGGCCGTCAAGATCACACAGACTGCGAGGCCTGGTAAACGGCTTAACGCGACATTGATACCTAGTCCCGCGCATCACGGTCGCAAAGAACTATTCTTATTTGGCGGCGAAGGGGTAAACGCGACCGGTTTGGCGGAATTCTACAACGATCTGTTTGTGTACAGCGTCGAAACCAGCTTCTGGCGGAAAGTCACATCGCCAAATACTCCGCTGCCGCGCAGCGGCCACGCAATGTGCGTGCACCCGACAACAGGAGTGATTCTCCTTTTTGGTGGAGAATTTTCGTCTCCCAAGCAAAACACGTTTTATCATTATGGAGACACTTGGCTTCTAGACGGCACGACTCGGGAATGGACGAAACTTGATGTGAAAAAGGGGCCATCAGCGAGGTCAGGACATCGCATGACGTACTGGAAGAACTACATACTGCTGCATGGAGGGTTCAGGGATTTGAGCCAGTCGACGACGTATTTGGGCGACCTGTGGGCATTCGACGTGACGACTTACAAGTGGCAGCAAATCGAGTTTCCTACGAGCGCGATGAAACCTGAGCCTCGCTCCGGACACAGTTTCTTGCCGACAGAAGACGGAGCGGTGGTTTGGGGTGGGTACTCCAAAGTGAAGAACTCGCAAAAGAAAATAGTGGGCAAGGTACACGTAGATTCATGGACGTTGAAGCTGTCCTCTGATTTGAAAACGCCGAGATGGGAGCGGAGACGAAAGAGCGGGTGGGCTCCATCACCACGGGTAGGATGTTCCATGATGTTTCATAAGGGTCGTGGGATTTTATTTGGTGGTGTTTATGATACGGAAGAGACTGAGGAGACACTGGATTCGGTGTTTTATAACGATGTTTATGCGTACCAGATTTCGGCAAATAAATGGTTTCCGTTGACGTTGCGACCGCCTAGGAAGAAACCTGTGCAGCAGGAGAAGACTAGTACGAAGACAAAGGCAAATGAACTTGAAGCGAACTTATCACGTCTGCTTGGAGAGACTGAGAATGAGGACGCCCAGGATGTGAAGTTGGATGATGACTTCGAGAGTGAGACATCGGACGAGGAGGGAGTTACGAAGGTCGATCATCCAGTCACGTTGTCGTTACCGCATCCACGATTTAATTCTGCTACTGCGGTGTTGCAGGATTCGCTGTATATCTACGGTGGTGTATGGGAACAAGGCGACCGTGAGCCTACTTTGGACAGCATGTACGCCATTGATCTTGGTAAACTCGAAGGCGTGCGTGTGATCTGGGAGGATTTTGTAGAAGATCTTGCAAAAGCTGAACAAGGCGAAGAAACTGACGACGATATGGACGAGGAGGATGAAGATGAGGAGGATGAGGATATGGACGAGGAGCAGGAAGAAAGCAAGGAAGACGCGCCAGAGGAAATACAAGTCGATGACGCGGATGAGCTCGCTGATGTGGCTGTCGGTCTCGATATTGCGCCGGACCCGCGTCCGTATTTACCACATCCTCGACCGTTCGAATCGTTGCGGGTATTTTATAGTCGAACGGGTAATGAGTTCATGGAATGGGCCATTTCGAATAATAAAGACGGAAGTAAACGTGCCAAAGAACTTAAACGTGACGCGTTCGAGTTGTGTGAAGAGCGGTGGTGGGAGAGATGGGAAGAGGTTCGTGCGCAGGAGGATCAGCTAGAGGAGTTAGGTGGCATTGGCGAGATCGTCGAGCGGGAGGCAAAGACAGGCAAATCGCGTAGGTAGGTGTATATAGCAATTGGAATAATAATTTTGGTGTTATGGTACTGTACGTCAATAGATGTATTATATATGTGCATATTACAACGTTTACATATCGACACAGCCAGCCAAAACTGGATCAGTCGCAAGTCCTACTATATGCAATCGGCATATAACCTACGGGACAAACATACCATTCATTTTTTTGTCTTGTTCTCATTGTTGGCGGGGTCTGGATCACGGTCAGGTATGGCATTATCTACAAAATGTGGCGAGTATTCGGAATCCAACCCCTTGGCAGACTGCATAAGCTCATAGAACTGCCCAACCAATTAGCAACACATCCAGAGACCGCTCACATGTCGACATACCTGAACAATCTGCTGATCAGACATCTTCTCCAACTTCTCCACATCAAGCTTCGCCTCCTTCCACTTATCTCCCTCGATAGCCTCGACATATTGCTGCCAACTCGACAAAAACCCAATAATGTGAAGCGGATTCTCTACATCACTATGGTGCCGGAACTCGGCCTTGACGTACTGATCGCCGAGGAAACGGTGCTCCAGAGGTAGGCGTCGGTGGGCACGGAGGATCCGGCGATAGAGCGGGATCGGCGGCAGGACGTTGAGTTCGGGTATGTTTGTCCGCTCCGACCGGCGGGATACGCGAGCGAGAAGAGATGCTGATGGACGCATGGCTGTCTTATGTAACTCCTGAATGCAGTCGTGGGTGACAGCAAAATATTTATCCAATCCAATCGGAACTATCGCGGCATGTAAACAGAATATACTTTCTGTTTTAAACCACAATGCCGGTATTGTCTATATCAATATATCAGCAGTATATAATCGTCACTCCCCACAATTTTCGTCAAAATATTGTGGATATGCAGCGGCGTTTGGCGCCTGTCGCCGAGGTATTCAACTGACTGTATTGCGGAAACTGCGACACAACCCTAACCTCGGAGGAGTGTTTAGCATAATTTGCCGCCGCACAACCTCAAACGCGGGTACGGCCAAAGTTTGGCCAAGGCTTCCTGATTCTTGGATGGTCAACGACGGAGTGAATACCTCAGACGCGGCCAAGAACCTACATCTTCAGAAGTTTTTGGACGTTTGCGTTGTTATTATTTAATATCAGTCATCTAAAAATAAGCTGATATAGACGTGCTGTGGAAATGCGCTGCAAAAACCGCAAGCCGACAAAATAACCAGTGAGTGTAAGCATTCTCCACCTCGAGAATATTTCAGACGAAGGCACGGAAACGCAAGAACAGTACCGAGTCAAAGAATTGGAACCCGCCTGTGCTCACAGATAGCGGGCGTTTCATTGCAGCATAAAGATGTGGTTCGACCATTGGTTGGTGATCGCCGAAATGTGGTTAGAAGCTACCCCGTTATATAATTATTACTGTTGCAGTGATAGACATATATATGATGATGCAGTCTATCTTAATTAATGCTAGTTGGATCCCGAGGTGTCCATCGCGAAGAGTAAGCGGTGAGCAATACAGACACAAAGGGAAGCCGAGAGTGTTACCTTGGCAAGTCTTGTGGGAGCTTGGCAAAGTCGTCGGTCATGAGAGCAGAGTGCCAGCCCATTTCGGCGATCGAAGTGGACTTAGCAAAGCCGGGTGGGGGAGATGGATTAGCTGCGGCTCTATCTGATAAGATGAGGTGATCTGACGTCGTCACCTCGCATTGAGCCGCAAGCAAATCAGGCGCCGCAGCAGACTTCCAGACTCCAGTCCATGCACTTACAGAGCGCTTGGCGTCAGCAACCCTTCCGTGTGGTACCATAGTCATGCGGCCTCGGCGCTCTGTAACTGCATGTCACGTGCAACTGCCTCTCTTTCCTCTAACTATCATACCCACGAGCTGCTTAAAGAGCAACCGATTGCTACCCCAATCACACTCCAACCCCGCAAGACCTTCACGATATGGGTGTCGACGGGTTCGTATACGCATCGCGTGGCCAGATCCGTTCTCATGGCTGGTGTCGCGGAAGTTCTCGCGCGTCAAATGCCCGCCGAGCCTCGTTTATAGCGTGTCCTCTTGTGCCCTCTCCCGTCCTCTATCGCGAATCTTGGCCCCTCTTGGACCGCCTAGGACCGCTAATCTATATATTTTACCACGTTCCTCCCTAGGTCTCCACGTATATCCTACTGTTCCCGAATTGCCTTTCAACAATTAACGCAACCCAACAAGTTTCTTCCTTCTCAACACGCTCCGGTCACTCTGTATTTAGCATTTGTCCACGAGGAAGTCGTCAACTTGGCCTCCCCTCGTCTTTTGTTCTCCGCAATTTCAGATCTAAACTATGGTCAATAAGAAAAAAGACTTGATTGCTCAGTTCCATTTCTCGGAGCCGCCTTACAGGCAGCCTTTTGCATATGTGGTTGGTACGTGGCATTGCAATGATACCTCTAATATCCAACTAACGTCTTGTAGACGAGCTCAATACCAACATCGAGACTGGGTTGACGTTAGCGGAGGCAGAGCGCCGAATTACTGAATATGGACAAAACAAGCTTGACGGTGAGAGCGGTGTCTCTCTCATAAAGGTCATTGCCAGACAGTGCACCAACGCCATGGGACTTGTTCTTGTGCTTGCCATGGCTCTATCCTTCGGAGTCAACGACTACGTCGAAGGAGCTGTCATCACCGCTGTTATTCTCATCAACGTCATTGTCGGCGTCGTGCAGGAGTACCGCGCAGAGCAGACAATAGACTCTCTCCGTTCACTCTCGTCGCCCACTGCCACGGTCCTCCGAGATGGTGTTGTTGACCATATCCCGTCAATTAACGTCGTTCCCGGTGACGTTATCGACATCAAGACAGGCGATGTCTTGCCCGCGGATGTCCGTCTCGTCGATACTATGAATTTCGAGACTGATGAGGCTCTTCTGACTGGCGAGTCGCTTCCGGTCCTAAAGGATCACGCGATTGCGTTCCCTGACAATGTTGATGTTGGTGACCGCATCAATGTCGCGTATTCCTCTTGTACTGTTACCAAGGGTCGTGCTCGTGGCGTTGTCATTGCCACTGGTATGTCTACCGAGATTGGTTGCATCGCAGCCTCGCTCGCCTCTAAGAAACGAAAGTCAGGCCGATCGATGAACGCGCGCAAGTATGGTCCTCTCCAGCCTGTGAAGGGCTTTTCGCTCAGATTATGGGACGCAATCGGCAGCTTCCTCGGTCTCACAGTTGGTACTCCGTTGCAACGCAAGCTGGCAATATTGGCGTACTTTCTCCTCTGCTTTGCCTGCTTGCTGGCGCTTATTGTCTTTGCCGTCAACAACTTTAATGCCTCTCACGAGGTTGCCATTTACGCTATCTCGCTTGGCATCGCTATCATTCCGGAGTCCTTAATTGCCGTGTTGACAATCACCATGGCCGTCGGCATGCGTCGCATGGTCACTAGGCGTGTCATTGTTCGCAAGCTCGACGCCCTCGAAGCCCTCGGAGGTGTCACTAACATTTGCTCAGACAAGACCGGTACTCTCACCCAAGGTAAGATGTTGACGCGAAAGACTTGGATCCCTGGCGTAGGTATCTACTCTCTCACTGAATCGCGATCATCGGTCGACCCGACATCAGGCAACGTCGAGTTTCTGCCTTACACTGTCCCCTATCGAGTGACTGATAAGGACGGAGAGATATCACCAATCGCTGTGTCGCGTACTGGTGAGACCGCCTCGTCCAAGTGTTCCGATGAAAAGAAGAACAGCATAAGCAGAACTATCGTCGATCCCAATCACCCTGACTCCAACCTTTCTGTCTTCCTCGAGGCTTGTGCCCTTTGCAACCTTGCTACTGTTCGCTTTGATAAAGAAAAGAGCCAATGGATTGCTACCGGTGATCCTACTGAGGTATGTTTGATTGTACTATCAATATCTTTATCTGACACTAAAATTGATATATAGATTGCCCTACAGGTGTTTGCCGAAAGGTTCTCGTACGGAAAGAAGAGCCTTATTGAACGAGGCTGGAATCAGCTGGCTGAGTATCCATTTGACTCTGACGTTAAGCGCATGTCTGTCGTCTTCGAGGGACCATCGGCCGAAAAGTCTACCGATCGTGGCGAAGTTGTCGTTTTCTCCAAGGGCGCTGTTGAGCGTATCATCGATCTTTGTACGGGCATTGGCATGGGATCCAATTATGAAGTTATGACCGAGAGCACGAAGGCCGAGATCATGTCTGTCGTGACGGATCTTGCTACACAAGGTCTTCGAGTTCTCGCCATTGCTCGACGTGTCGAGCAGAACCCCAAACCATCTTATCTCGACTACACTCGGGATCTCGTCGAGAAAGAACTTACTCTTCTCGGTCTCGCTGGTATCTACGATCCTCCGCGACTGGAAACTAAAGCGTCCGTTTTGCAATGCGCTGCCGCTGGTATCAAGGTCCATATGCTTACCGGTGACCACCCCGGAACTGCCCAAACAATCGCTCGCGAAGTGGGAATCATCCCTAGAACTGCTGACGATCTGCCGTCTCATGTCGCCGGCACCTTAGTCATGACTGCTTCCCAATTCGACGCGCTTTCGGATGAAGAGATCGATAAGCTTGAGACTCTTCCCCGAGTCATTGCTCGGTGTGCGCCTAATACCAAGGTCCGCATGATCGAGGCTTTACACAGACGATCTGCCTATGCCGCTATGACTGGTGACGGCGTGAACGACTCTCCAAGTTTGAAGATGGCCGATGTCGGTATTGCTATGGGTATGGGTGGCTCTGATGTTGCCAAGGCTGCTTCTGATCTCGTGTTGACGGACGACAATTTCGCATCCATTGTCTCTGCTATCGAAGAAGGTCGGCGTATGTTCGAAAATATCCAGAAGTTCATCTTGCACTTACTTGTGGCCAACGTTGCGGAGGTGCTCTTGCTGGTCGTTGGTCTCGCATTCAAAGATGATAATGGATTATCGGTCTTTCCGTTGGCTCCATTGCAAATCTTGTGGATCAACATGATTACCTCACCTGGTCCTGCATTTGGTCTCAGCCTTGAGCCTGCCAGCCACGACATCATGAAGCGACCTCCTCGCGACAACAAGAAAGGTATATTTTCCTGGGAGATTGTTGCTGATACCCTTGTCTACGGTTTTATTATGGTAAGTTGTTTCGATTCGTTTAGTGTTGTTACTTATTTTAAAGCAAAAACTAACAATCTTATAGGGTGCCTGTTGCCTTCTGAGCTTTACGGTCATTGTCTACGGCCACGGCAATGGTGAGCTCGGCGAGAACTGCAACTCTGGGTATAGTGACTCCTGTGACGTCGTCTTTCGAGCCCGCGCGGCTATGTTCGCACAACTCACTTGGCTGATCCTTATCAGCGCCCTGGAATTCAAGAATCTCCGTCGGTCAATGTTCCGCCTGAATGTTGACGACAAGTCCGTCTTCCCTTTCTTCAAGGACATGTACAGCAACAAATTTCTGCTATTCTCCGTCCTCGTCGGCGCGTTTTCCGTATTCCCCGTCATACACATCCCAAAGCTCAACACAGACGTCTTCAAGATGAAGGCGATTACCTGGGAATGGTCCCTCTTGGCCGTCGTTATGGTTATTTTCGTCTTCGGCGTCGAGACCTGGAAGTATATTAAGCGCCAGACGGACATGTTCACGAAGAAGCAGGTCGAATCTGAGGCGGACTTGAATTTGGCTTAGGTCAATACCGAATTCTTGCTTTTTGACTCGTATAGTTTGCGGTTGTCTTTTCATGTTTCCTTGCATTAGCTAGGTTTGTGCTGATATATTTGGGTATTAGGTATATGTCAGTTTTGTTACATGAATAGAGATATTTCCATTATAATCAAACCGTTGGACGTAACTTCGTCAACTACTCTATCTGTCGTCCAATAAATCTCTCTCTTGAAATGATTACGCGTTCAAAACCTCCTCAACACGCTTTACGACTGCCAATAATTTTTCCTCTGCCAAGCGGCCCGCAACGATTTGCAGGTTAACGGGCAGACCGTCCATAGTCTCGGGATCATCTGCAATCTCCGTTAGCATGTCATTTACCAATGTATCCAATACGAGGCACTGACACAAAGGCCAATTAGTACTATCCCAATCGTTGCGGGGAACATATGCCCTCTGTTCCTCGTTCAAAGAGTCGATCTCCTTGTCGACCTTGGACACAGGGAACACGGCGGCGCTATAGTCTAATCCGTTCCAGACACGGGTGTACCCGACCCAGCTACGCCTCAGTCAGCATACTACCAGGAAAGTCAATTTTCGTGAAACTTACTTGGTCTTGCGGCATGGAACAGCAGTGTGTGGGCATCCAGGCGCCAGAATGAAATCAATAGGTTCGGAGGTACTTGTCAGCTTTCCAGACGCATTCCATCTGTCAAGATACTTCTTCTGGAGCTCACGCTTGAGCACCATATTGTGCCAGTATTCCGGAATCGAAATAGGCGGGCCGCGGTTAACCATTGCCTCAACATATGGCATAAACGGCTCCCCCATCTTGTTGACATCAGTCTTAACGTCCTCGCCACCGTCCGCGATGTAGAACTTGTTCAGAATAGGAACGAGTTCCTGATGTAAATCCGGCGCAGACCATTCGACAATCTCGTGCCCGGCAGCTCTCAATTTCTCAGCTGCTTCGCGGAGTGTGCGTTCGATTGGAGGGTGCACGCGAACAACGCCGTCGTCTTTCATGACGCCGATGATAAATTTCTTTTTGGAGAGGTACTGATCGAAGATCTCCTGGCGCCACGGAATGGGAATGCATTTCGGGTCGAGCGTCCAGGGTTCGTTCTCGATGACGGCTTTCGTGATAGAGATTAAGGAATCGAGGTTTCGAGTCATAGGGCCGATAACACTGGGGACGTGCTCCTGGCCATCAATGGTGACTGGAACGCCCTCGTACGGAATTCGCCATGCCTGCATTATTAGCTTTATCTTATCAACACATAATCCTATTGGGACGTACGCTAGGACGAAGACCGTATCCACCGTTCATGACCTGAGGAATACGCACACTACCGCCGAGATCGCTACCCCAGCCCATAATACTGGCTTTCAATGCAAGCAAAGCGCCTTCACCGCCAGTCGAGCCGCCCGACGTAAAATCGCGACGACGGGGATTGACAGTGCATCCCCACAATGGGTTTTCACATTCGCACCACATAATACTCTGTGGCAAATTCGTCTTCGCAATCACAACTGCACCTTCCTTCTCGAAGATAGTGACCAAGACTGCTTCTTTGGTCTTGTCCATTACTGGATTGTTCGCCCGGCCCACGTACCCCAATGTCGTGTCGACACCGTACACGTTGAATTGGTCCTTGAGAGTAACGGGCACACCGTGGTATTTTCCGACAGTCTTGCCTTCCTTGGCGTAATATTCGTCGAGTTCCTTAGCACGCGCTAGCGCCTGCTCAAACACAACTTCCGACAATGCATTGGTCTGGTGCAGTACCTTGTCAGCAGCGTCCTCAAATATCATTCATTCCAGATAATGTAAACTCACCAACTGATGAGCAACTGTAGCCCGTTTGATATAAGCGCTAATAACCTCTGTGGCAGAATACGTGCCCTCTCTTATCTTCGCAGCAAGCGTATCAATATCGTCAATCGCCGTAATCTCTTTCTCCTTCGCAGAAAGCAAACTGTCCGCGCCGCCCTTGTCAAAAAAATCGTACACGTAGAGCTCGTCTTTAGGCGGAAGGGCAGACTCGGGGAGTTTGTACGGCTCGAGGAGCTTTTCTCGATCCGCCCGCTTTTGCGCGACGACTTCTTCCCAGGTGACCATTGTGGAGGAGAGGTGTTGAAATGTGGGGTAGATTGTCTATAGCATTTTAGCGTAGTACTTGATAAACGGCAGAGAAGGTGTGCTTGGCCGTTGTAGCTGTAATTACCTCTAGAGAATTGTACAAGTTCGAAGTCGAGTGATATGAAGATGAGCGGTCACACGGTGAACAATCCTGATGCCGCAGAAATTGAGAGGCGCAGGGTTTTCTTGAAGTGGTCCGAGGTCAATGTGTCAATCGTGCCCCACGAAGTTCCCGTGATTGTTCAGGCACGAGAAATTTTATTTCCGGTACCAAATGGACTGCTGGATGTGCACGGGCTTATGTTCTACGATGAACAATTTGCAGACCTGATTACCAATCAGACTTGAGTCAAGTAGAGAGGGACTTCCTGTGTTTAGATACATTGAGATCCATATCTACAGCTGTGGCTGGCCCTCTCAATTTCGACACAATTTCACTGATAAGCCGTCGAGCCAATCGGCGACAGTCGATATCCGTGCGGCGTACCCTAAAACAACCAATCCCGCCTGCAGGGCTTATTGCAATGAAGAGAGCAAGATCTTTCTACTGGATTTAAATGGCCGTAAAATGACAATACGATATACAAACTCCATCAAGGCGTTAAGCTCGCTGTCCGGCGTTTATGAGAGGCGTGTGCAGTACTGCATGCGCTCTTATTTGCAATTGGCCCTAAGCAATTATAGGTGTATCATCCACTGCATACTACAACGAAATTATTTAGAGAATCTTTTCGGACGTAGTAAATTCGATATCACTACTTAAGCAATTGTAACTCGATATATAGTGAAGTGGTGGCAGTCTTACCATTGAAGGAACTAGCGGCCTGCGGACCCAGCGTGTGCGGGCCACCAACAACGATGTTGTAAGCTTTGCCGATATCTGGCTAGTTCTTTTTCTCCCTGTAACAATCACTGGTCTGGAACAGTCGTCGATCCGATACAATAATTAATTACGCCTAGCTCAATCTTACAACGATGGGCAAGAAACGTGCGTTATTATTTTGTCCAGTTTCTCCATGTTTGATAACACCGACTCTGTGACGGAGAGGTACTGCGTTGACAGCGGCGGCAGGATGAAGTTCACGCGGGGCGGTCAACATCTATTGCATGAAGCATGAATTGCAGTTAACAATTATCGGCTATAGGTGTTCTCGTTTGCTATGGTGTCGATATTGATGCTGTCGCCGGCTGGCTTGGGTCTTACGGCGGAGAGGACTCCTCCAACGATATCTCTAGAGGTAGGTAGGTAGTTGGTCCCACTACCAAGCCAAAGTCAATTGATAAATACGTGCTAAATAATGAATAGGTCTCTGGGCTGGCACAATTGGTGTCCGACGTCTATTGACGTTGTTCGACAAGTACGGTATTAAAGCGACGTGGTTCATCCCCGGCCATTCCCTTGAGACCTTCCCCGAGGAGTGCGCCATGATCCGAGACGGGGCCCACGAGATGTAAGTCGTTATCCCTACTAATTTAGCTGCTTACAAGTTTCCTAATTCTTCGTCACAGCGGTCTCCACGGCTACTCCCATGAGAACCCCGCTGACATGACGATTGAGCAGCAGGCCGACGTGCTTGACCACACATACAAGCTCCTCACCAAGTTCTGCGGCAAGCCACCCAAAGGTAGTGTCGCCCCTTGGTGGGAAACTTCAAAGGAGGGTGCTGAGCTGTTGCTAAAATACGGTATCGAGTACGACCACTCGCTCAGCCATCACGACGCCCAGGCCTACTGGCTGCGTACCGGCGACACCTGGACCAAGATCGACTACTCCAAGAAGGCGTCTGAATGGATGAAGCCTCTTATCTATGGACAGGATACTGGTCTTGTTGAGATTCCCGGCAACTGGTACATCGATGACTTGCCTCCAATGGTACGTGTGCTGCATTTTTTTGGGTACTAATGGCTAATATGAATTGCAATAGATGTTCATCAAGGCTAGTCCCAACTCGCACGGTTACGTCAACCCTCGCGATATTGAGGATATCTGGAAGGATCACTTTGAGTACTTCTACCGCGAGTACGACGAGTTCATCTTCCCCATGACCATCCACCCCGACGTCTCCGGTCGACCACACGTCTTGCTTATGCACGAGAGGTATTTAATTTTCCTCATTAGGCTAGAATATTAGCTAATCAGGTATAGAATTATTGAGTTCATTAACTCGCACGATGGCGTTGAGTGGGTTACTATGGGCGAGATGGCAGACGACTTTAAGTCCAAGAACACCCCTTCTCCTGGCGCGCTTATGCCTGCTCCCGCTGGTGCTATTCTCAAGGAGCAAGAGAAGTAAAGATTGGTAAAATGTTTGGAGTTCTGTTTACCTTTTTTTTATTTCAGTTGTGTCGATTGTTGTAGTTCACCGCGGATGGACTTTGGTGACATAGTGTGAAATTTTTCTAGGAAATATGAACTAGCATTTCCGCTTGCTGTTAGTCGTATACCAGCTAATACAATGTCAGAAAATTTCAGTGGTTGAATATCGAAGATAAAAGTGTTATCTGCATGCGTCCGCGCCTGTCACGTAGACATGTGGCTGTGCTGCAATAGAGTATACCGCCGCACGGTGCTGTGGCTAGGGTCAAAATTTGTCGGCGAACTCATTCACGTAAAATCTGATGATTTAATTCACTGCAGCCTGAGCGCCAGCACATCGGAAGGCATTATATTAGCTATTAATAATTCTGCTTAAGTATACTGGAAAGCATTGTTTGCTCGGACTGGCGATATGATCTTTGACTGGAGCAGAGGCCTTGCCTCCTTGCCGACTTGTAATTAAAAATTAAACTGCTGCCGGAATTGTCTGCATTGAGATAACGTAGCTACGTCTCCTTCTAATCCATGGACTAATAACGACCTAAGAGTCCGGACATGATCAATAAGTTATACTCTGAGCATTTATATGTCTATCTACGTGTTTTGGGTACGTGACACAATCGGGCTTACTGTATGATTGCGAACACTAGTCATTTGTGCGACGTCAATCTTTAAAACACTATTCCGGCACTTGAAGATCCAACGACATTTCATATAATCGGCCACAACAATGCCACGCACGCAGCCACATTATTTTGGCGCGGGTCCAGCCCTTCTTCCCGCCGATGTTCTCCAGCAAGCGGCCTCTGATTTACTAAACTACAAAGACAGTGGTCTCGGTCTGGGTGAAATCTCGCACCGCTCTGCGTTAGGCGTGAACGTTGTTGACTCAGCGAAGGCGACTATCAAGCAATTGCTCGCAATCCCAGATACTTACGAAATTTTTTTCCTGCAAAGTGGTGGTACAGGTGAATTTTCAGCCGTGGTGTACAATCTTCTCGCCTCGTTTGCGTTCAAGACTGGAAGAAAGGGCAAGGCTGATTACTTGGTCACTGGATCATGGAGCCAGAAAGCTGCCGAGGAAGCAACTCGGTTGGGCGTCGATGTCAACCTGGCAGTTGATGCGAGGAAGGGGAGTGCTAATGGTAAAAGCTATGGTACTATCCCAGATCCGTCAACCTGGACTCTGGGAAGTGCCGCGGAGACAGCATACGTCTACTATTGCGATAATGAAACCGTTAACGGTGTTGAATTTCCATATATTCCCGAGGTTCCGGAAGGTGTCGAGCTGGTCACGGATATGTCGTCAAATATTCTCTCAAGGGAGTTCGATATCACTAAGTTTGGTTTAGTATTCGTGAGTGCCCTGACCTGTGTAGTATGAAAGTGTATGATGTCCTAATTCCATTGTAGGCTGGTGTACAGAAGAATATCGGCATGGCAGGTGTGACTGTCTGCATCATCAAGAAGCAACTTCTTGCCCGTCCTAAGGAAGCTGATCTTGTCGCTCTCGGTATCCCACTGCCGCCTCTTGTCCTTGATTTCCCCACTATCGTCAAGAACAATTCGCTCTACAATACTCTTCCAATTTTCAACGTCCACATCGTCTACCTGACCACGCAACGACTAATCGATAATGGTGGACTGAAAGTCCAAGAGGCAATCAGCGATGCTAAGGCAAAAAAACTTTATGATGCTCTAGACGCGGCACCCAAGTGTGTGTACAACTGCATTGTCGAGAAGGCGTCCCGCAGTAGGATGAACGTTGTTTTCACCATCCCTGGAGAAGGCAAGGAAAAGGCCTTCTTGGATGGCGCCAAGGAGAGAGGTATGACAGGTCTTCAGGGTCACCGAAGTGTTGGCGGAATCAGGGTGTCAAACTACAACGCCGTTAGCGAGAGAAGCATTGACATGCTAACTGACTGGATAAATACGTTCGCAGCAAGCCCTTAGACGGATTAGGATTGTCTTTACAATCGTTATATAGGAAAGCGTTCCGTAAATAGTAGTAGTTGCATAAAAATGAGTTGAATAACGTGCCGCATGTGTCGCATGTTTAATTTATGTATAATATATCATTTCCTATTTAACGCCAGCTCCTACAAAATTGCCTAGAAATTCCTCTTACGCAAAGCAATCTTACGGGACGTTCTAATATAGCTATAGAGTCAAGCTGGGGATATAATATGACACATAGCTGTGATCGTCCAGTCCTGCCAGCAGCACATGTAGCATCAACGTATACCTGTCTGATATACCTATTGAACAGTTAGTACGGTGACAGGTACAGCCACAAGGACGGCAAACTAACTTACAAAAAATAATTCGCCTGGACGCGTAACATATTCTAAGAGTATGGAATAACTCGTCCGCATTTACCACAATGCTATAAAATGTCTCTTTATCTAAGTCTTCCTGCGATTCATCATCACCTTCTTGTGAATCCCCATTCAGCATGAGTGTCAAATTCGTCCACTTCGCGTCCACCGTAACGTCATCGTTATGTATCGCTATTCTTAATTCCCCGGCTCGATTAGCCGCTATAGTAATATGCTTTGTCAGATTTCGATATCGCTCGCATATCCGTAATACACTGCGCACATGCCGATATAATTCAAGTGAAACGTCTGGATTGGGAATTGTAGGTTCAGCAATTCCTTCCAGCACATTCTCCCGTATTACCTTAATCGGGATCTCTTGCTTGATTGACGTGTAAGAAGGACTATCCACCGAAACGACTAAATATGGAATTCTTCCTCTTTTCGCTAATTTTACTTTGACCGTGTCGCTACTACTAGTGCATGACTTCAAGGCACGAACGAAGTGGTCAAGGTTCAATTCCATGTTTATATGATCGTTGTCCAATGAGCCAATTTGAATCTCTGAGAATATATCTGCAAGCTCCAAATGACTACACATATTAGACTTTGGTTTCGCTTGACATGGACACCATACTTACGCCCAAATCTGTGTAGCACTTTGACCTAGCGACTCTTTGAATGATATTAATGTGAATCTTCCATCTGTGACTCGTATCAAGCAGTGCTTGCGCAAAAACGACATTCCATACAGGACCGCTTAGACTAACGTTACCATCGAAAATACAGAGCGGAATTGTTGACCTCACCTCGGAGTGTATCCGGTTGCTGCATGTTTGCCGTAAAGCGCATGACACCGATCCACACGCCGCCCAGGTCAGGCAGCAGACTAGCTAATAATCACAAGTACAACTCTGTCTCTTGCTTTTAATACAGAGATCAAAATATTTCTCTGTGAGCTTTCCTAAACATGCTCGCTTGTAAGTTGATATTATCGCGGTTGTGGAAGGTGCAATTATATCAGACACAACGCGTCTGGGACTGGGTTTCACGCGTTATGCGAGGTTTGAGATCTGGCGTTAAGGGCTATAATTACTACTGCTACCTCATCTCTACGCCCTAAGATTATACACGCAAAATCCAGTTTATGCATTACTTATAGCTATAGTAAACTTATAGAGTGGTATCTTCTTGCCGATAATAATCTAGGACTAGTCTGTACATAAAGTTTGGGGAATAACCGCCCCTATACAAAGAGTTAGTATTCAATAGAACGTCCAGAATCTACGATAACTTACATATTGGTAATGCATAGATCCACTGACTCTGGTGGGACATAGTCATACAGAGGATTCACAACGTTAACTTTATCCACAAGACTACCTATACATTATGATTAGGACTAACTGTGTACTAGCACTGCAAAGTGAAACAAGCTGATTCTTACCGTCTTCGAACTCCAAAACTTTGCCGGTATCTCCAACTTCAATAAGACTCTCAATGTCAAATGGATACATAGGGGACAACTTATATAGCCCAGTACAGACAACAACTGGTGTTCTGTGCACATTCGCACATTGACAAATCATTGCCGCGCCAGCAGATGCCAAAAGTCCTCCATTCGCCAAAACTAACCCATATCAGCCTCATTCATCCCTCTGCATCACATCTGCGTTGACATACCTGCATGTGTGCCTAGGATAACCTTCCCTACCCGTCCCATAATCGAATAAACCATGGCGTCAGTGATAACAGTTGTTTCAATTCCGGCTTCTGCCAACTTCAGTGCGAACTCATGAGTCTTTTCAACGTCATTGGGAAAGACCTCTACAACCAAAACTGTAAACTTCCGTTTCTGCGCGGTTCTCAGTAGGAATTTTAAGACAGTTCTTGAGTTAGGAGTAGGTGTAAGAATGGTTTCACTATAAGGCGTGATCAGAGGCCAATTTCTGCAGTAAAACTACGAGGGCACATACTTCTCGTGAATCATTTCCACACCCATGCTCGCGATGCTTTCATCTATACTCCTTAGCTCATCAATAAGCTCCTGGATCCCCTCAATAATATATGGCTTCAAATCTTTCTTGATCGATCTGCCGGCGCCATCGCAGAGACTTTGAGACTGCCGATTGGGGCCGTATTCATCATTTGTTGATAGCAAACTAAACATAGAGGTAATTAAAGGGGAATTGATCGCGCCTTAACAAGTTAGACCGAGCCGACCATGACCACCGAGTCGAGACATAATTACCATCGCCAGACTCTGAGTCGTTTGTATCCTCCGACTCTTCCCGAATTAATGCAAGAACTCGTCTAATAATATTTCCGCATGCAAGCTCTGTGAAGCAGTTAGCATATCCCGCTCCATGCAGCGTCCTATACGCCATCGCAATTACCTCTTGGCTGTGCACTTTGTAATCGTTTACCCAGGACTTTGATCTGAGTGACCAGTTGATCGATATGCGTCCACCTAGCCGCTGATACAACGCGCAATAGCAATTGCGAAGTAGCGAGTGCGACATTATATGATCCCTGGATCTGACGTCGCTTGATTTGCCTACGTCGTAAATTTAGCACTTTGTGAAGGCACAAAATATTAGTTATCAGGGTTCAACTGTAACTCACGCGACAAACGCCTCGATATGAGCATTTAAATCCTTTTCTTTCGAAATATGGGCACCTGCGGCCAACATTATGTTACTAGTATATACAAGTCGCTTCTGATGTGTATAGGTGCTATGAATGACTGGATCTGAAAAGCTTGGAATTTCCAATAAATTTTGGTGCGCCATTTAAAGTTTCGACTTCGACTTTCGTGATATCCGGGTAAGTTGGGAGTTAGTGTTAAGGCAATTGCGCATATAGAGCTGTAGATGCAGAACAGTTTCCGCGGTTAATGCGGGAAGGCTATTTGACTGTCGGGCAAGTGCCAACGAACGCTCTTGGAGGAGGTAATAAAAGTTGAACTTAGAGCCAGAGCAATTGCATCGGACACAGCAATAATGGCGAATGCACCCGCAGCAGCCGTATATGGCGGAGGTATGTTGAATTTCCTGGCGAGACTCATGATGAGCGAACATTCTGACAATAATCTAGATGAGATCTCTGCATTGGTGATCGATCCAGGTAGCTCATGGACGCGCGTCGGATTCGCCGGCGAAGACACCCCAAAGGTTGTCATTCCGACATTTTACGGAAAAGCGGGTGATAACATCTATGTTGGAGATAATGATCTACATAGTCCACGACCCGGGATGGAGATTCTGAGTCCGATGAGTGACGGATGTAGTATGTTACAGTCATCGATTTGCGGACTAAACAACATATGCTGATTCTTCATGTAGTTAATGATTGGGAAATGACGGTGAAGATATGGGATTATGCGTTGTCTAGGAGACTGTACACTGAGGCGAGGGAACACCCACTGCTTATCACTGAGCCGTCGTGGAACCCGCCTAAAGATAGAGAAAAGACCACTGAGGTTGCGTTTGAAGAGCTGGGCGTCCCAGCGTTTTATCTGGCTAGAGAAGCTGTTTGCTCAGCGTATGTGTACAGTTCACTATGTGCAGTAAAAGCATTGCTAACTACATATAAAGCTTTGCTTGTGGGAAGCCAACGGCTTTGGTAGTTGATGTTGGTAGCGCGGTAGCATCAGTTACCCCAATTATCGACGGCTTGGTCTTGAAAAAAGGTACACTGGTGACAAAGCATTACATTGCAGCCTATTTTAGCTAACTGTCTGAAAATCCTATAGCCACGTTCCATAGCGACTTTGCAGGTGACTTCATTAATTCCCACATAGCAGCATTGTTTAAATCGAAGAATATCGCTCTCACACCACACTTCATGATCGCAAAGAAAATTCCAGTTGAGATTGGTCAACCTCCGCAAGCAACTCTTAAAAGCTTCGATGGTCTAACGGAGAGCTTCCTTGAGTTTCAGCGAGGCCGTATTCTCAATGAGTTCAAAGAGAGCACAAGTGGCGTGCTAGAGCAGCCATACAACGAAGTAATTGCCAATATTCGACCAGCGAGGCCATTTGAGTTCCCGGACGGCTACAATCTTAATTTTGGTGCTGATAGATATGTCACCACTGAGCCAATATTTCAGCCGCAAGCGTACCCGCTTCCAGATTCGACTGTTGATTCTAGCTCTCAAGGCATTACGGAACTTATCACGACCAGTGTCAACGCTTGTGATGTTGATGCCCGTGCAAATTTAGTCAACAATATTGTCTTGATTGGTGGTACTAGTTTGCTTCAAGGATTTACGGAGAGGACCAACATTGAGTTAAACCAAGCGTTTCCCGGTATGAAAATCAGAATACAAGCTCCAGGAAATTCGTCCGAGAGAAAATATGCTGGATGGATAGGAGGTAGTATTTTAGCTAGTTTGGGCACCTTCCATCAGGTATGTGACTTACGTCTGTAATGTCCTATAACGTTGCGCTGACGTATTTGTCTAGATGTGGATCGGCAAGAAAGAATACGACGAGATCGGTCCGGCTGTCGTGGAGAAACGATGCAAGTAGACTGTTTATATAGAATTGAAATGTACGATAGTATTTGTATTATCTTTGTGATCGTGTAGTTTGACTAGTATACTATGTAAATTACGTGTATAATCTAGCTACTTATAGGTGCTAGTAGAGATTTCCATTCGGACTACTGTGGATGCTTGTAATAATGCAGCAACCTTCTTCAAATGTAATCTACCAAGACACCTACAACTCACGCGCTCATAACGTCCACTATGGAAGACAAGCAAGCTTTCACATTATGCAATGTTCTGCTTCGGGGTACACAGATAACAGCAGGCATGGCTACTGTTTTCCTTTCCCTCCTGCAAATTGAGGATTTAATTGAGTCGACCCCACTATTCGCTAGATCTGAAGTGTTTCATTCGAGCGGTCTAGATATTTGTGAGACGTCTCTAATTGTCATGGTAGTGTCAACGATCTAATGATTGCGATGATAAGAGGACTGATATTCACGACTAGGGAACGTTCAGTGTTGTCGTTGCGTCTTTGTTAGGCGCAGCAGGCGTCTCGACGCGTATAGAAGATCAGCTTCGCATTTACATGCGACCATATAGACTTATTGTCACGGATATTATATTCCTGGTTTGTTGGGCATTTTCAATGCCAATGCTGGTCATTGAATATCCAGACAACAATCAGAACTTCGTGATATATAAATTATTACTTGCATCTTGTGTCATCAACCTGTTAGTGCTGACAAATTCACCTTCGTCATTGAATACTGCTAATTCTTATAGAATATCTTGGAGTACATCAACTGGTTTGGATTGCTGTCAATTTGGGGATTTACTTATTTCTGAAAGGGAAGATGCGGTTGATGAGGACGCGACAGTAATTCCGCAGTCGACTATATCTGGATTGGAAGATGGGACACTTAGATTGGTGTGTGACAAACTCGAGACAACAAAACCAGAAAATGCTATAATTAGAAAGAACGTCGCGTACTTATGGTGAGCAAGTCCAACAGTATACAAGAGGGTTCATGAGCGGGCTTTAAAGTGAGTCCCCTTTATCAATTAGTTCTAGATATAAGAAGGAAAAAAGCAATCATATACTATACCCTCTCTAGAACTTCGTTTAGCTCCGACCAGCTCTACCTATTATTTTTCTTTGATGATGCGCTTTGCTGGTATCGAATGATAATCCATTATATTGACAATTAATGACACTTTTGTTGAAACGAAGTCCTGCAACTGGCTAATATACACGAGAATTCTTATATCCAATACACTAACAAATAATTTATATCTGGTATGTCCTGTCTAAAATCCACGTCCGCCTCGTCCGCGGCCACCACGTCCGCCTCTGCCACCGCCTCCTCGTCCTCCTCTGACACCGCCTCGAGCTCCACCCCGCGCTTTCGATCCTGGCTCCCCTCGTTTCTTATTTTTGGGCTTTGGCGCGTCATCGACTAATAATGTGTCCAACGGCAGCGAATCGGGTAAAATAAAATATCGAATGTTGTTGCCTCGAATATTGATATAATCGAGGGATATCGGATCTCGATCCTTGATAGTCATCTTCACCGTTTTTAGTGTCGTATTCATCGTAGGTGCAACCGATACTATTGTTCCCGAAACGATTGTGCCTGTGCATCAGTTAGTATTAGTAGCTGAGTGAGTTCACACGATAGCGTGATCCCCTTTGGGGTGCAGTAGCCTCCAGATACTTTGTAGTTGCTCAGTAGAATCCCATCACATACCATTCTTCAGCTCTATCTGAACCGTCTCAGACGTCAACTTCATAAGAAACCTACATCTCTCAGTTATACATTTCAACTTGAGATATTATGATCGGCCTCTTGATAGAATAAGAGGCGATTAACATGTTATCACAGCAAAAACTTACCGAACCAATTTCATTTTTATACTTTGTCAAAAGAAACCTGTTAATATATGCGCCTTAACAGATCACCGTTGCTCGATCTATGTGCCTCGTCTTGTTCTGCCACAAATATTTCGGCTGTTTGCTTTCAATTCGAAGATTTCGTCTAACCTGGCAAACAGAGCCATGTACCCTAAGCCTAGATTTGGGCTCTGTAATAATTTGCTGTTTACGTAAAACTTTAACTTATATGACAGCACTAACCAACTGGTCGAACCGAAATAATACTTTATCAATTTCATTGATTCAGAAAAGTATGTACATGACGTGCCTCGACGAATAAACTATGCACAGTTCACAAATTCTATCAAACAAACCAGATCGAGGTCGTTAGATTACCAGGCTTGCCCATTTGGAATACCTTAACTGTCCAACTTAACATCTCAAATTGATACCCTGTCTTGCCTCCTGAGCTCGTACCTCGAACATGATTTGGACGCCTACGAACAGGCAGGCCGATGTGAAAAGGAAATATGGGATGCCTTCTAATGTCAGTATCACATAGCAGTAAGCGAAAGAAGGAACACGTACCAGTCCAGGAACTAAATATATCCCTCAGCATATCTCTCAGTCCATCGAGCCCCACTGCAAATCCTACGAGGTTGGCTAACATCATCATATAAATATTCGACACTGCACCAATCGCGCACATATGCCGATATATTGGCCGGGATCTCCACTGAGTAGGTGGTCAGCACGTCTAACGCAAAGGCTTCCCGTAATTAGCACTCACCTTCTTAGCTGGGAAAACTAGCTTTGCAGCAACTTCTGGGACAACGAATAAGGTAATGAGCCATCCCCAAGCCAGTAGTCGTAATTGAATGTCATGCCAAAATGCGACAAAGGTAAATACTATAAGCATGTTGCGTATTGGGTGGTTGGCTCCTCCAAGGGGAACATATAGGTATCGGATAACCCATCTATGGTAACTCTTGTGCCACGCTCGCCAAAATGCTGAGGCTGAGTAGTTGTTGCTCATGCATCGTAGCATATTTTCGGGAGGATCTATTTCATCAAGGAGTGCCCATAGCCGGAAAAACCTCCAGGGAATTAAAAGCTAAATTATGGTAAGTAAACGATTGTCAGTGGACAAGTGAGAATCACATTGCGCTCGCTCACCTTAAGCCAAATGGTCTTCAGATTAAAGAACCCGACCATGCTTATCTGCAGCGGAGAAAGCCCTTCCCATACTCCGACACTTGATAATGCCACGACATACATATAATGTAGCAACCATTCCATAACCAGAATGCAAGCCAAGACTCGCAGACCATATAGTAGCGTTCTCTTCTGGCTAACAGACGCTAGAGAGTGTTTCGACTGATAAATAAAGTCGTTAAACGTCAAAATAGGTCCGGCAATGTAAAGGGGTGTGTAGACCAAGTATGCAATGTAATTGAAGAAATTATAATCCGCCTTTGGAGGTCCAATGCTAATCCGATCGCTTTCTGAAACCGCATCGTCAAGTTGTTTCTTCTGTACCCGTCAGGTAAAAGTTGAGCCAACAACCCATTGCACTCACCTCAATGTCACTGGGATTAGCTATGCTTTCATAGTAGTCGTAATTGTAACTAATCATTCGCAGCACTGAAAAATTAAAGTTGACATCCCATCTCGGCAAAAGACCACAGTAAATATCCTTGTCAAATATAGTTAGCATTACAGAGGAACAGTAAATGGTCGTTTGCATACCAGAATACCAAGGCCAGGAATCAAGGATCCAAATTTATAACCTTCATACCACTCATTCAGGAACAGGATTATAATGTTAAATATCCACGTAACTATCATTCCTGCTCGTTTGTTAAATGATTTTGAGATCAGAAAATTTACCACATAGATCGCCAAAATCTTGACAGTACTGAAACCATGCAAGACCGCCAAAAATATTGCAGCAAACCCAACATCAAACAAAAGTCGCCGAATCCTGACGGCATTAGCCGTCCTTCTTAAGACATAATGCAGTACGACGGCTCCTGCCAAAATTGGCAATTTATCCCTAAATCCGGCGTATTGGGCATCAGAATTATCCTAAACACAGTATCTTAGTATTTACTGAAGTACAAGAGTCATCCAGTCCAGGATACTCACCACCTTCCTTCCTAATATCCAGCCTTGTGCTAGTTTATCTTCGAACAAATGATAATTAACACTCTTTTCTGCGCATTGATTAGTTAATACACGGCGGCGTAGCATTCATATTCCGTAACTACCATTACTCGCACTCATAGCCGCCCAGAACATTTGTGGTACAACCGCTACGAAGATGATGTAGTAGACGAAGAACTCTGGTGTCCGCCATCTTGATTGAGTCGCGTTTCTCTTATTCTGGGTTAATTTATCTTGCGACTCAGGTATCAGTCGCGTGTCTAGAACATCGAGAGAAAATAAGCGTAATGGATTTATCATGTTCGATGAAGCAGCGGGGCCGATTGTAAACACAACTATGGATGACTTGACCGGCAATTCTATGAAATTTCTATGAAGTTTTCCAGGAACCAACTGCTATAGCTTGTAAGCCCAGAGAATCAATTCTTTGTCACTAGCAATTTGACGCAGCCATCAAACTGATCTTGAATGGTGCTGGCGGTGATGTATCATTGGCGTCGCGGCAAATACTAAACTGAGATGAAGGTTGGTTCCACCAAGGATGGAACGTGTGCTTCCGTTCGCGTGCGGCTCAGACTTACTGCGCGTATTGAGCGCCTCTCGCCTAGGTATGTACGAGGTTTTCTTTTCACAACCTAGCATGAGTCCAATTTAGTATTGAAGAAGGGGTGGGCACGAATACAATTTTCCCAATTCGCATTCGTATTCGCAATTCGTAGAATAAATGTTCATTCGTAATGAATAAAATGTAACGACGAATACGAATTGCGAATATCGTAAGTTTATCAGGACGCTAGTGAATGGCCAAACTTTAAACCGGCCAATCATTTCGCGTTCTGACGTGTCCTAGCTAATATGATCTCCAAGATTAGAAAGTCTCTCGCAACAGTAAAATCAACAGGTCAGATAGTGAGTGCGAAATTCTTTCCGACAGCTCTGAACTTGTCTGTTGGCTCGTTCAATCGCCCTTGTCGTTGCCTAATATTTACGAATATTACGAATAATTACTAATAAAAATATATTATTCGCGTTCGCATTCGTAAGCACGAAATCGTCAATTATTCTCATTCGAATTACGAATATTCGTACGAATACGAATATATTGGCTATTCGTGTCCACCGCTATTTAAGATCTATTTTGTTCATCATATTTTCTTCCTTGAGAGAAACTGTGAACTGTAATCAGATCTTTGCTGCGATGCAGCCAGTCAGCTGGGACCAGGTTACATTGGCGTTCTACAAATGGCTCTCTCACGTGAGTTGGTGGACCTTGCCTAGCAATGTATGTATTATATGAATTTGTAATTTTAAGATTTCGCTTGAAAGTTGTAACACGCGAGTCAGCGAAGTGCACAATAATGAAGTCACATCTCAAACATCTGGACTGCATTTTGTGCGTGGTCCAGTTGGCACGGCCAAGCCACAAAATTCTTACACTGTCCAGCCATAATCGTCCGATCTATTATCCTGTTGACAACGAATAGTCAAGCACGAGTGAAACGCGAGCTGCTATTGGTGAGAAGACCAAGATTATATAACTGCCATTGGGTCAAAATGTAGACGAGCTACTGATGGATTCAATAGATTCCGCTCATCGCCATGACACTGTAATACAGTTGACTTATGTATTCCACGACTACCACGATTGGGATTTTGGATGATCGCGGTACTACCACAGTTAGAGTGATCGGCCATGTGCGACAGATAATCGCTTCATTGACATGGCAGCGTATATAATGAACCTGCTCCAGTTAGAGAACAGTATATGCAAAAAATTGCCCTGCTTGGGGATACCATCTTAAACCCCTTATATCCGAAAATCCGAGCTAACTGCGCGGGATTTAGAATCTGTGTAACAGCGGATATATGCGTTATGCGACGAATATTTTGTTGAATAGAGCATAGCCGCATAATACAGTCCACGCAAGCTAATTCGGTGCTGCTATCGGAACCATTTACGGTGCAAGCGATTTCACATAAATATGATGCGATCCCTAGGCAGGTCCAACACACTTTGCACTTAACCTGACATACTGACGTCTGCCATATCATTAAGGAACGCAGTCATTATATATATTATTGTCTTGTAGTCCATAACCGGACCGAGGCAGAGCGGACTAGCTATCATATGATTGATATCATTCGGTCTGGTTCATACCTGTAGTCAACTCAACGTCATGAGCATCATAACCAGATTTGCCGATGAAATCGGCATTTTGACTCTTATATATGCATCCTTTGATGTTCATCTGCTATGTTTCCAGCGCTTTATTCGCATGTTTGCATATGGACAGGTGACGATTATCTTGGCCCTCTTCTTCGAAGCTTTGGGCATCACCGAGGACAAAACCGGATTGTTTATGACAAGCACGCTTTTGGGCGATGTCGTTATCTCATTCCTTTTGACGTTAGTGGCAGACAAGATTGGAAGGAGGAAGATCTTGGCAGCTGGAGCCATTCTGATGTGCATGTCGGGAGTTATATTCTCATATGCAAGCAACTATTGGGTATTACTAATTGCTGCAATTGTTGGTGTCATATCCCCCAGGTGTGTCAGTGCTTTCTTTACGCATGTTTTGAAATAATCTATTACTGACTGTGCACAATAGCGGGAATGAAATTGGCCCTTTCAGGGCGATTGAGGAGTCGACTCTGGCGCACTTGACTGACTTGAAGGATAGACCGGATTTGTATGCTTGGTACAGTTTATTGGGTAGTCTAGGAGCGGCATTAGGAACTATTACTAGTGGTTGGCTTGTTGAGAAATTACAGGAAGATTACTCTTGGTCGGTGCTCAAATCCTACAGAGTCATCTTTGTCCTGTATAGTATTGTTGCTATTTTCAAATTTGCTGCGTCGCTCATGTTGTCACCATTGACGGAGTTGGAACCTGTTCCTTCGGAACCAAAACCTGATCCGGCCTCGGCCGCTGAAAGAGGATCGTCCTCTAGACCATATAGTGGTCAAGGAGACTCGTACGCCATGCGTCCTCTAGCCAAGGCTAATGAGAGCACAGACAGTCTTACAGCAAATAATGAGGACGAAACGGAAGAAATTTATCAAGAAATGAATCAGTTTTCGGACGCTCAAAAGAAGAGGTCCAAGTGGCTGTTTTGGGTCGACTATTTGCCACAACTTACGCCTAATTCCAGAAAAGTGGTTCTGCAACTTGTGCTGTTGTTCTCCCTAGATTCATTTGGATCTGGAATAGCGACTCAGTGAGCATTTTTACTACTTTAAAATGAGATTTTGTGTATGTATCTAACGTGCCTCAGGTCCTGGCTGTCTTATTATTTTGCAGACAGATTTGCAGTGAAAGAGGGCGCGCTTGGGACTCTATTTTTCGTAACCAATTTGATCTCCGCGGCATCATCTATTGTGGCTTCTTCTATCTCTAAGCGGCTTGGGCCAATTATTACGATGGTCGCTACGCATCTGCCGTCGTCGGTTGTATTGGCAATCTTGGGTTTCCCATCGAACGAGAACGTCGCCATGATATTACTTATTGTGCGATCCTGTACTGCATCTATGGACGTCGCCCCTCGGCAGGCGTTTTTGAGCTCGATTGTCACTAAAGAAGAACGAACAAGTGTCATGGGCGTTGTGAATGTAGTACGCACACTGGCTCAGTCCGCGGGTCCTGGATTAATGGGAAAATTTGCATCACTGAAGATGATGCCGATCGGTTTTTTGATTGCCGGTCTATGTAAGGGGGCTTATGACCTTGGAATCTTGTTTTCCTTTTTGGGTACTCAGTTACACAAAAATTAAGAACTAACTCCGGAGGCCAGGAGTGAGCATGATTTGTCGCGGACGCCGTTCGTTCATGTGAATAGTTTATATTTATTAACGGGCGAATCAATTGTTTGATTCATAAACTTAAATTTATCATGTAAATCATTTGCGTGTGGTATCACTTCCGAGTGTGCACCGTACTATTTTGCCTCGGCCGTCGGCAGGTAGGAGGGATTCGTACCCCACATTTGGTTTACCTCGGCGCGTGCGCATGAGTTGAGTTAACGGACAAGCTCTACCTTCCCTGCTACTTAATTTCGTGAGCCCGCGATTGGTCTTCGAAGCAGTCACATTTAACTTATATCCATAATCATGGCTGCAGGTGATTATATGTATGATATGTGCCTAATTAATACAGCTTCGCCTCTAACTTCTTTAGGGCCGTCCGAGATGCAATTAAGAAGATCATCCCGCAGTCGTCCTACGATGACGGTAGTTCAGGTCCTGTCCTGGTTCGTCTGGCATGGCATGCCTCCGGAACATACGACAAGAAGTCAGGGACTGGTGGGTCGAACGGTTCGACCATGAGATATAAATTGGAAGCCAGCGACGAAGCCAACAACGGTCTTGAAGATGCCCGGAAATTTCTCGATCCTGTCAGGCAACAATTTCCGTGGATTTCACACGCTGATCTGTGGACTCTTGCAGGAGTTGTGGCGATCGAATACATGGGAGGCCCCAAGATAGACTGGAAGCCAGGAAGAGTCGACGATGTTGATGAGCAGTACGTCCCACCGAATGGACGCCTTCCAGACGTATGTGGTCGTGATTGAAGTAGTATGGATAACCAAAGGTTGTAACAAGTGTTATAGGCTACTCAGGGAGAAGATCACATACGCTCAGTTTTCTATAGAATGGGCTTTAATGATCAGGAAATTGTCGCATTATCAGGGGCTCATAATCTTGGCAGATGTCATGGTAAGTAGCTGATAACTTTTCATGGTGCAAAGCAGGACTAACTCATGCCAATAGCAGATCGAAGGTACCACGAAGACACGAAAATAGCTGGCAGTACATATATTAACAGTTTTACAAGTGGATTTGAAGGGCCGTGGGTTCCCATGCCTACAAGATTTAGCAACACTTTGTAGGTTCGCTATACGTACGGTTTCGGACAAGCACTGACCTTCACAATAGTTTCAAATTGCTTCTACGTTCACAGTGGCACAAGAGGAAGAACAGCGTCGGAGTGGAGCAATATAATGATGAGGACAATGAGCTTATGATGCTTCCAACAGGCGAGTGCAGCTATCGCGGAATGCTTTTAGATTTGTGTCTAATAAATCGGTTGCAGATATGGCTTTAGTCAAGGATCCGAAATTCAGAGCTTGGGTCCAAAAGTACGCCGACGATAAAGACCTTTTCTACAGGGACTTCGCTGCGGCGTTCGGAAAGTTGCTTGAACTTGGAGTTATCCGTGGTCCAGAGGGTAAGGCGCTCAGACAGTATGCTTGTGCGAAACTATAGGCCCGCTCTCGACTTCACCGTCATTGACGTGTCTAGTAGCCACTTAGTTGTAGATTGACGAAACTAGGTTGCTTGCTCGCAGGTATTTGAACGTTGACTGTAATAAATAGTAAATTAGTCACCGATGTCTGCAAAGCGGTCGGGACTAATTTATAATAGCAATAAACACCACAATTGCATTATTTTCGATGTATATCTCATACCCGATACCATACATGGCTCTCAGTCCTGCAGTGCATCGGCAACGTGGTTTAGAATGTTTTCTGACCTATTTGGAAGGTCACAAGTGCAATTGCATAGTGCTAAACCAAAATCAACAAGAATGATCTGCCCATATTACAAATTCCTACTAGTCAATAAACCACGGTATCCGTCAGTGACCAAGCCTTACTGATACTGATTATTGTGTAACTTAATAATCATCCGTGAGAAGTGTGGGCTTCTTATAGACTCTGAATAAATCCTTTTCACCCGCATCGTGGCTGCTCGGAGTACTGCTCGGCCGTCTGCTGCTCGGCAGGGTTTTTGTCTCGGAGCTGCGACGTCCCCAATTTCAGGTTGTTGGAGATCGATCCTGATCTGATCATCGACTGTGCCGCGATCTTGAGCTCAGATCTGATATCTAGTGCGTTCTTAGGTAGCCGAATGTAGTACAGCACATTCGGTGGTAGTGATGAGCGAGCGGGAGAGCTTGAGGAGTCTACAATGCAACTACCCCGGATGTACCTGCCAAAATATCTTTCAGACAGAGTGAAACTTCAAGAAACATCTCGACAGTATCCATCATCTGGTTGGAAAGGAATTAGCTCGTCATATCGAGACGGCAAGGGCACCAGCTAATGATGGCTCGGATTAGAGAATCTTATGGTGGATCGAGGACCTCGATTACCATTAGTGTTAGTCAAGTTTCAGATTTGATGTTAAGTATGGTTTGCTGTGGATGATGTTGCTAGCTTTGCTATGTATTTATCAGGAGAACCCCATTAGTACGATGTAATGTTTGCAGCCACAGCATATCAGCTTAGCGAGGTTATCGATATAGAAATAAGGTTTGATTAACTTATTAATCAGTGACTAAATCAACTATCTAATGTTCTTTGCGTATACAATGATGCCCTTTTCATATCTAGCTGCCTCTCACATCGCTCGAGAACCCGGAGAATATTGGTACCCATATCTTCCTGTCCCTCGATATAACGTATTATCGATTTAAGGCCCTCAACCGCCCCTGGAAGACTTGGAATTGGAGTAAGCACATCGGGAGAATCATCGTCCTCATCATTATCTGCGTTGTACTGAGTCTGTCCTGTATGGCTGGCTATATTATGTTGCAAAAGCCCGTCATCTTTGTCATTCTCAAAGCCTTCAAGCATGTACGTAGCTCAGTAATATACTTTTAAGATTCTGTATAACTAATGCCTTGATCTAAAGTATCAGGTATAGGTAAGCAACACATACATTAACTCTCGATGAGTCAGGATCACTAAGAATGAGCTGGCAGACCTGCCCAAGCTTGAAAATTCCGACGGTCTAAGTCGTTTGAGGCTTTTTGATCTAACTGCTTGATGCGCGGCTGCTCGGGTTGTCGGGAGCTCGCCAAAGGGTGACGTATAGCTTGGCTCGTGCACGCTCTGCGTCACAGTGGCCATCCGAGCAGCCGCACGCGGAAAACTGCGGCAACTTTAAAGTATGTTTCTGCAAACATGCAGCCTGCGGCATATGTGGCACAAAATGTGTACATGTGAATCCTTAAAGTTACAGCCCAATTGCACATATGCGTTGTTGAACTTTATCAGCCATGACAAAGCCTGAATAATTTTGACTAGCGAGATGCCCTAATGCTTGACAGATAATTATAAAGCCATCGATCATCCTCAGTCTTCTCGAGCTTTCTTCACTACTATTTGCGCAGCGGATTCGAATATATAAGGACTCCGAGGGTCTATGAAATTTATTCTCTTGCTTCTTTTGCTACCAGTGTTAGTTGCCTACGCAATTCTCAATCACATCGATTTATCCTACAGACATCACGCGGCAACAGTGAACCCCACAAATACAACAGCCACGACAACAATCAACAGGAATCCAACCTTCACAGTTTCACCAGAAGTCATGTCGTTATCTGCAATTGTGAAACCACGGACAATCTCTAAGCTCTTCGTCGCCATTGAGCAATCGGAAGGTGTCGGTGCCAGAGTGCGCCGGTCTGTCGGAACTGCTCGTCTTCGCAACTTCTCGCCTTTTTTGATGCTTGATCACTTCTTCATCAGTGGAAAGGCCGGATTTCCAGATCACCCACATCGCGGGCAGGAAACTGTCACCTACTTGCTCCATGGACAGGTGGATCATGAGGACTTCACAGGCAGCGCTGGGACCATTGACGAGGGTGACTTGCAATTTATGACCGCAGGAAGGGGAATCATGCGTACGTGTCCAAGTTCATTGTTTAGTTTGAGATCATTACTGACCAAATCATAGATGCGGAGATGCCTCGTCCCCAAAAAGACGGATCTGCCGTTACTGGCCTTCAGCTTTGGGTTGATCTTCCTGAAAATCTCAAGGGCTGCGAGCCCAGATATCGTGACTTGCGCAAAGAAGAGATTCCCATTGTGAAGCCTTCCGACGAAGTTGAGATTAAGGTCATATCTGGTGAATCATATGGAGTCAAGAGTGTGCAGGATCTTGCCTATACTCCAGTTTGGATGATCGATGCGACTATCAAGCCCGGTGGATTTATTAGCCAGCCCTTGCCTGAGGGCTGGAATGCGTTTGCTTACGTTCTCGACGGCGATCTTCTTTGCGGAACAACTGTGGCCAAGCAATACAACAATATTGTTTTCGATCGCAATGGCGACGGTGTCGAGATGTCCGTCCCGGAGAACTGGGAGAAGAACGCACATGTCGTCATTATCGCTGGCCAAGTGTTGGACCAGGAGGTTGTTCAGTATGGCCCCTTTGTTGCTGTTTCTAAAGAAAAAATTTATGAGGCTGTCATGGATTTCCAAAACGCGGCGAACGGATTTGAGCGTGCCAAAAATTGGGAGAGTAAGATTGCCAAGATGATCAGATGAACTTGATCTGGAACTTCATTTCGTACTGGGCCATTTTTGTTGCGAATTTTAAGGTTACCTATTTTACTGTTTCAGGATTCTCATTGTAGGTATTGTACATAAGTGTTTTTTGTTTAGTTTGAGGTTTCAGTGAAGGTATGAATTGTTTGTATTTATTGTTATTGGTACGTACAACGTAAAAGCTCTGTTAAGTGCATAATACTGGTTGTAAAACTAATATAAGGTATAATTTATCGAAACCATAGACCGGTTCCATAAACAAGTCGAATTTCGGGTTCCAGAATCAAGTCGTATTTCGGGTTGCCACATAGAATTGTAGAGCTCCAACTGTATCTTGCGACTTATCCGACTTGCTATGTACCTTATGCGGTGTGGTGGCTATATAGCCTGAACCTTATAGGTCATACTTAATGCAGCGTAATTAAACATCAAGGATAGTAATCGTCAATTATACAAGCTCATCGCGTAGGGTTGTGCTACTACCTAATCCGAACGACAACCCACAAACTCCTTCAAGTTTGAGAGATCTGCTCGGATAAAATCAGTCGTTTAGTACGAGCCTTGATTTATTTGATTTTATTATCCTTAAGTTCATTGGGTAGTAGCCAAGTATTGTGATCAATCCAAATGGTTGTGCCGTCCAGTTTCGACCCGTACGATGCGGAAGAGTAAGAGAACATTGCCTTACATGAAATATTTGGGTCTAATTTATACATTTCAGTGCCGTAAGGAACCTAAAAGGATTTCAAAAACTGTGGTACCATTGCAAGCAGCAACCACTAGTTCCAATTGGTAAGTGCTCCCCTTGTTCAACAGGAAGATCCCATCCATTGACGGCACGTGAAGGCATTATTGCGACTTGCTATGCACTGACAAGGTCGGCTATTGCTGTCCGAGGAGGAAGACATAAGGAGGCGAACAAGTATTTCACGGCTCGTGTAGTCTTGCAGGGTCTCACGCTAGTAGCCTTGGTCGGCACGTCCATTTACATGCAGTCTGATGGAAAGACTCAGGCAGAGAGAAACGCAGAAAAAGCAGCACGAAGAAAGGTATTGATTTCGGTTTCTAATAATCAGTTTTTTTGAGCTGACACCTACGCTAATAGCAACTCTGGCTCGAAGAGCTTGACCGACAGGGTGGGCGGCTACCAACTTCGTCGTCGACTAACGGCAATGGCAACGTTTGATTGACGAGCTATCTAGTGACTTGGAATCAAATGCATATGGCATTAACCATGGGAGTACACTCATTACTCAAACTAAGACATATTACTTTCTTTTTAGGTCGTTTAGTATGCTGCGAAAGGTGCTACGGGTATTGTTTCGGGAGTAAATTTAAAAAAACTGCAATTTATAGTAAGACCATTTACACTAATCTAAACAACGTATTGCGAAGGACGGATTATCTTACAAAATCTTCAATTTTCAGACACACTAGTTAAAAGTGTCTTTGACTGCCTCTCGGATGGCCCCTCTGGATAAACACCAATCAACATGATGATTTAGTACTTGATCATCAGCAGATACCTGATTCCCGCATATTGGACAAGACACTAAAGCAGTCGATGACTCGCCGCTGTCTGTCGACAGTGGTAAACTCTCGCTTTCTGGAACCGGCATAAAAGAGTTTGCCGTATTGTACTGCAGTTCCTCTTCGTTCTTTATATCCCTTGCAGCAGTGGCTTTTGCCGAACTTCTATAGTCATCAATCGCATCACTGGCATCCTCCTCTTGTGATCCCTGTATTATCATAACCAGCTCTCCTATTTCTTCGTCGACATGCATATCGGGAACACGATCGAACAATTCTTTAAATTCTGCGTGTATATTCATGCTAGTACTTGGCTCATCCTCCAGCCTATCATTATGTCTCCGCTGACCCTTAAGGAACGTTTTCTGTATCAATCATTAGCATCGAATGATCCCGTCACATAATGCGGCGAAGACTCACCATTGGCCCTTCATGACTGAGATTGACAAGATCCGTTATCCGTAAACCGATCAATCGAACTGTTATAGGCAGTTCCTTCTCCAGCATTTGCAGACCATAACGATAAAAATCTGACGCCGTATTAATCGGCCTAGGCATGGGCCGTTGGCGAGAAATTTGCTCAAACGTAGCCTTCTTCAGTTTTAAACCCAACTTCCGACCTGCCAAGTTTAAGCGCTTGCAGTCTTTCTCTAAGTCTTCAGCAACATGTTGCAGTTTTTGTTTCATCTGTGCCATATCAGAGATAGCACGGAATGATCTTTCACAGCCTACTGATTTCCGCTCGTATTGGTCTATAGGCTTCACTTCTGTCGATCCCAGGCCGAGATAACAGTTTAACAAGAACGTCATCGTAGTATCTGTGAAGATCTGAAAAGAATCCATTAATGACGACTCACAATCAAACCGACGTAGCCATATATCACGTACTTGAAATAGTAATGCGCTCTTTCGATATATCTCTCCACACGAATTCACATCTAGAGCGAGTAATTGGCGCTCAAGGACGTAGCCTATACCGGTTATCTTCCATGGTGTTTAGTCCGATACCTATTAATATCAATGGACAACAATAAACGACTTACATTTCGGACAGGCAGGTTACACATAAACTCCATGACCGCCTCACGGTCATTAGCGATAGCACATTGGCCGTTGGGCTTGTTAACGTTGGAAGCAATTTTTGCTACCCGTGAATCTGCCTTTTTGTCAGTCGTGTATCAATCAATACCATCAGATATACGTACTTGGGCCAATTCCGGCACTAACAGTTAGGCCGGTCGTTTCAAATATCCTCCTCCGCATGTCTGACACAACTTCTTCCCTATCCATATTCACATTCGCGCAGTACTGAACCTGCATATCAGCATGTCGAGCAATATTATACCCAGTAACACGTTAGTACCTCAGTCATATTCAAATAAGCTTCGTCCAAAGTCATGGCGCCTATTATAACGTCAATATACAGGAAACAGTCAGTAGACAGTCTAGACTCACAATGACGTGGATCGTATTCAGACAGTATCTTTCTAATCGCGTTTGATTTCTCGATATATTTCGGGAAATTTAAAGGCAAAACAATTAATTCAGGACATATTTTCTTCGCCACGAATTCAGCCATTGCGGACCTAACAGTCTTGGTAATTGATTCGATGTTAAAGGTCATGACGTTTATTACTTACCGGACTCCAAATTTCCTAGCTACATAGTTACAGGTACACAAAACGCCCTTCCCAACAGCAAACGACTTCGATTTCAATTCAGGGCGATCGAGCTCCTCGACGCTAGCATAGAATGCGTCGCCTATTCGTTATGAGTCCTTACTGATTCAGTAATCGATATTAGGCAAAATAGATAATATTACAGTCAACATGAACAATGGTCTGAGTCAGATCCCTCGTAGCCTCATACTGTCGTATCGAAGCTTCTACTCGGACTTCTGCTGCTTCTAGCTCTTGATTGCTGACCTTTGCTGCCTGCTTGACAATAGATTCGACTTTTCTCGTCAACTAAGAGAACGCGCCTCAGCATACACGTGACAACAAGCACCGAGTTCGCTCTTACATCTTTCTCTTTCCGTTTCTGGTGCTCAAAATATTTGCTACCCTCTAAGACTAGTCAAATCAAAAGAACGCGAAATACCATAACAGCTGTACGTACGCGACGCTTGATAGATAATTTCGCTGACCGCAGCCTGGTTCACTCCATCTTGACCTGATTTTTGAATAGAAGGCCCTAGAAGACGATGACGTAGAGTCCCAGAACTTTCAGCAGAAGTCCCTGACTCAGAATTTTCCGATGACTCCGGATTTGAGATGGTATTCTCGCGTTTTGGGCTTGCAAGCTCTGGTACAAGCATAGCTGCTGACTATCAGTACACGACGATCCAAATTGTCCAAAACCTTGAAAAATCTAACTAATGCAGATTAAAAGCTGCTCATGCCTGCGGCGCGTAGGTGACGGCAAAACGAGGAAGCATCGTTACCCTACCATGAGCCCCACGCAAGTCCCGGTCGGGCAGCAAAATTAATGAGTTTCTCCCAGCATGTCACCTTGGAATCAAAATTCGAGGTCTCAACGCTAACTCGTCACAGAACGAGTTTCCACGCCGTACATAGAACCACTGGAACGCGTGCTTGAGTTGCTATTAACTAGTCGAGATTTGAAATATTGCTTGAGCTGTGGCGCATGCAAGGATGGAGCAAACAATAGAGAGGCTCCAAGCTGAGTTGAGGCACAAAAATGAAGTTAGTCGCTATTATGTTCTGTTGAATGTCGCAGTTTAATAGGCTGACTTGCTAATGTGACGCTGGTACAGCTGCTGGCAGTCTACGATAAAGGATTCGCAAATTTGCACCGTAACTATACATGTACTGTCTGCGACAACCTCATGTTCGAACCATGCGTAATCGCATGCGGTCACTCATTTTGCTACACTGTGATTGATCCATGACTTTATGCAGCATATCCACTGATATGACTAACACTGGGTAGTGTTTACTGGAGTGGTTTAGACGTCACAAGACTTGTCCAAGCTGCCGACTGCTAGTTAATACGCGGCCGACCATATCATTCCAGGTAAGTTCATCCGATTTCATATTACTCAGATCGTCACTAATATTCATGGATAGATTAAAGAAACTGTTGATAATTTGGTTGACAAATTAGAATTAGTGGTCCCAACTGAGGACAAAGGAGCAGTTCGGAAACGGCAGAAAGAGCAGCGTGATCTAGTAGCCACGCACAAGCGCCGACATGGCGAAATATTTCCGGAAATATTTGGCCCTATCATCGAGGACACATATGAGGATGACGAAGATGGCGTACGGAGATGTGCACGGTGCCACTGGGAAGTAAGCTAGATTTTGATCGCGAACGGCGAATATCATGGAAATGGCAAATACTAAGCTTCGAACTAGTTGGAAAGCGAGAGTGGGCGCTGTTTGCGCTGTTTTAGCTGGCAATTTTCTGACGACGAATCTCTTGACGGGTTAGGCTCGCTCTCTGATGAGGAGGACGGCTACGACATGAATTCTGATGATGAAGACGATGTCATCCTCGCGATCGGCGAGTCTGTGGATATCTGGAATTCGGACGAAGAAGGTGTAATACCAGTGCATATGCACCGACACACGCACATACCCCGAGTAAATGTCGTGGATTTGGATATTGAGGGTGATAGTGGCCGTATTTCTCGGCGAACTGGTAAGTGTCCCATTTACCTTGTTTGACGTGGTGCTGACAGCAGTAGGACGCCATGATGTAGTCGATTTGGATGAAGGGGACATAGAGAATGAAGAAGATGAAGAAGGTGAAGAAGACAGACAATTTATTGATGACCGGAATATTAGTGATCTAAGCGAGGCATCTGAATTCGATCTCTCCGCTGCAGACTCTGATAGCAACATCAATGCCAACTGTCCCAGCGATTCAGCCGTTCAGATACAATATTACGATTCAGACTTCGATTTGCACAGGAATGAGGATGACGACGATGAAGATAATAGTGAAGGTTTTGACGATGACGACGAAGGCGTAGACGAGGGCGGTGATATTATTGCTGGTGAGACATCTCGGTCTGTGACTCGGAGATCTAATTCATGCAAAGTAGAGCAGCAAGAGGTTTGTTACGATGAGTCTAGTGACAATGAGAATGAAAGCAGGGATGAAAGCGAAGGGGCAAATAGTGAAGATGGCAGCAGTGCATTGAGCAGCGTGCGCGATAGCGATTCTAATGACTCGTTCATCGAAAGAGCAGCAGACGAAGGAGAAGAAGCCGGCTGCCCGGATACCCGTCTACTCAAGCGAGCTCGATATTCTCGTGGCGATAACCACTTGGAGTCTAATAGGCAAACAAGTAGCCAAAGGGAGATGAGACGAATTGGTCTGCAACGACTTCAACGTCGTAGAGGATATCATAGTTAGCATCGCTAGGAGAGTCTGTATAATAAATGAATTTAACGGGCGTCTGCTGCCGTGATTAGTTGGAAGTAAGCCACGCTCATTTGTATTTGGGAGTTCGTCATGTATGCATAGGAAATTAAGTAGTAAAAGCCTTCTAAAAGAAGATTCAAACTATGTAATGCAACGTAGATCGTAAGGATAAAACCAAATATTGCACTGAATATTCCATTAAATAAGTCTATTAGTATATGCTTGCATATATATCCAAATGATGCCCCATATTAACAAAATCCTGAAAATACTAATCCAAGTAGGCTTAATTGCGTAGAAGTTCCTAAAACCAAGCAAGAAATACTCGCAACCTGAACAATATCAAACCAAATTAACAGTATGTAGCGACACCAAAATTAAAGCAAGTACAATATTATACACCGTACGACATCTGTATAGTTCCAATTACAGCCTCCAAACGTGGACGCCTTTCCAGGCGTCATTATAATGTACCAAATTTTAGTTGCCATCCGTAGATGAAATAAAGTCTTTCACGACTGTACTGCCGGCAAAGACTGGATTCAGTACAATACACGCCAAAAAGTATTCCAAGCCACGACGTCGTTCTTCCAAAAATGCAGGTCGGAATTTTGCTAAAATGAATGGTATTAGTCCAAGCTATGCGGGGCGAACACATGCACTCTTACATATTATACTCTTTGGCGGCAACCCTGGAATCGCTGCTCTTAACAATGGGAACTCGCCAGATAGTGCATTCTGCAATTGGCAAAACTCCGAATATCTAAATTTGGAGCCATTAGATACAGCATCAGACAATCATTGAGCATAGATACTCACCGCTTCCTAAATCGAATCGTTCTTCCCTAAACCCAAGTTAGCCATCGCATTATCGCAGCCGAACCCACTAGATGGCCCACCTCAACAGTCTCTATGACGCACAACCAAGTCACATATGCACCTGCTTTACCAGCACCTGCGACGATCGAATGATCACCAACCCAAGCACTTCGTGCCCACATTTGCCCATTGACATCTCCGTCATCCATAGAATGGTCCACTAGAGTGATAGGCATTGGGTCAACAGGCGTAAGATCATGTGGATCCCCTGGTGATCCCGCTATACCCGGTGGAACGGGACTCATCACTGAATGAAAATCGTCCTAACTCCTACATTAGTCTCAAACGATGACGCCCGTGACCGCAAATGTCAAGATCACTAACCGAGTCTGACGAAAATACTGATGATTCATTGGTTTGTGATCTTGAGAGACTACCAAAATTTCCAAATGAACTTGTCCAAGTCGTAAAAATGGGCCCGCTATTGGCTCTGTTGAAAGAAAAGACATCACGGAGTTTTGAAGCCGACGTCTGAGCCACTGTTCTATCCAGAGTGATGGAGGTGGACGGTAAAGATATCACGTCCATGAAGTTCAAACACACCACTCAGAGGCGAATGAGTGTCGCGTCAGGAAAAAAGCGCAAGCTGCAGTTATTCTAATATATAGCTCCGGTCCTGTACTTATGCGAAAACGTTCATCGATGTCAGCGGGCAACGATGAGATGTCGAAGGACAGACCTGAACTCTATTTATGAGTAGAGCTGCTCTAAAAGTGGAAAACGACTTCAGTATGACATATTCCCGCATTCGTAGTTGCCCGAGACGTCCCGTGCGTGAGCCACAGTCTGGTCAGGTGTTTTCGCATAACTGTAGCCGAACACGAATGCGAACCGAATGCGAGAGAGACTAAAATTGGCATGGGATCTACTGATATTGTGGAGCCTAACTTAAATCTTCACAGTGGAAGTGTATCTGCAGATATAAAATACTATGATAATCCGTTTATTGGACGGTAGCCACTGAGCAATTATGAGATCTGCCTGAACGCCGATGAGGCGATTCACTGTAGTTACTCAAAAAAACCCTGAAATGTGTTCCATCGCTAGAGTTATTAGACACCAATTTAATCCTGAATGTATAATTATGCAACTCCATATTTTTATGCTAGTACTTCAGAGTCAGATACGTATGGTACTAGCAGGTTACTGAATTCAACAGCCCTTGGTGAGAAACTCGCTTTCCTGATTCTAAATATTGCGAGATATCCTCGTTTGCTTCTACTTGCATCATCGTTAGAACTTGCGCTCCACTGCTAAGTCATAGACATGTTACAATGTGATCGAATATATTTAGCTCATTGGAATTATGGCTACCATCTTTGTAATTACTCACCGCACGTTTGTTGCAAGCAGTAGAGGTCTGTCTAATCCAAGCTTTTCGTTAGCACTCTGAAGTCCGTTGCAACAAATTAACTCTTGTACCTCCAGCCAATATTTCCGATTCCTAGAGAGCGAGGAACGTCCCGTGCGAAACATTTCATTATGAAAGAGAGGTGAAACTTCATATTCTGTAGTCTCCCAAATATAAATCGAATTACATCTCGGCAGAGCTATGCTTATACCCGAAATGTAAATTTAGGCGGCGCCTCGTTCAGTGCGTGACGGTAATGCCGGAAGACATCAGTACCTCGCTCGAAAGGCATCACTAACAACGTTTTAGAGGAATGCTATTGCAGAAATACGGACAAATGCAGGAGAGTTCAGCAGCACTTTGCATAGCATTCGCCCCAAGCTGCCTTCTGAATTTCTTTCTCTTCGTCCAAAGATACACATGTCACTGTTGACCATATTCAGTAGATATGTCGGACGCGTCCTGGTATTTATTGGAGGTCCAGTTTGGCCTTGCTACATTCCTTGTCTGCACAGTTGATGGCTTAATCGCGACGCGCCGTTGCATTAGACAAGTCTCAACGCACGCTTACGTATAGATTCTCGAGTTAAGGAAAGAAATATCCATTTGGACAAGGGCGTAGGGAAATCCTCCGGGAAAAACAAACCCTGTTCCTTATGAGCCCTGCCCACTGACGCCTGTCGACAACGCGTCGCTGGGATCGGTAGAAGACCAGGTTGGCTTGGTTCTCGCCACGTTGGACTTAATTGGCGTGCGGCGCGCGTGCGCCTCAGTTCCCTCGCTCCCTTCCACTGAGAACACCATCAATTTACGTTCTATCTGTTTCTGCAATACAGTACTTGTCAATTGCCACATTACATACATATACATACACCAATGGCACCGTCTACAACATCGTCAACATCGGCGACACCGCCTCCATCCGCGCCACCTCCATTCACCCTGTTCGACGCAGATCTCACCACTGCCCCAAAACCATTCCGAAATCCAAATGCAAAGCCACCTTCGCGTCGAGTTAAAAATGCGAAACAGATTATTTCTGATGAATCGAAGCGCTTATCTTCAATAAATGGACCAGATATCATGGATAAACCCACGTACGTTAACGTTGAAGCCCCTCCATCCGTCATCCCGCGAAAATGGTGGTGCGATATTACGGGTCTACGAGCGCCATACAGAATGCCTGGAAGTGGTATGCGGTATCATAATAAGGAAGTCTATGAAGTCATCAAGCAGTTACCCCCGGGTGTCGATCAACAGTATCTACAACTGCGATCTGCAAATGTTGTATTGAAATAGATTACGGGAAAAAACAAGGAAATTGATTATGGGCATAACCCGGCGTTTTGGATATTTGTTTCGGATTCACTATATTACTTACACCAATTTATTACATACTTTACAGGATATAATTCTGATATCAATGATTACGCATATCAGTAAACATAACAGTCGGTCTACCAACAATATGCCAAACTTTTGAACAAATGTACAATAAGCACAATGCAAGAAGATGCACTTGACTTTTTCCTACCATGATTTATGCCGCGGAAGGCATCTACGCCGTCTTATCCGTCATCTCCAATTCAGCTTTGGCGGCGGACTGTTCTTTCCGCTTAACAATTTCTTCACCCCATTTCCATGACGGATCCTTCGCAGGACATTCCGCGATGGGCTTCCAAAACAGCTCTGCAATATCCAAAGGAGCAGTAGTATTCTCTAAGTTCTTACCCAATGGATCGTCGTCCCCCCCAATTTTTTCATTTTCGCTCTTTTTGTTCTGCTTCGCCCGTTCTCGCTTCGCTTTCTTTATGGCCTTCTTACGCTCCTCCTCGCTTAGACCTTCGAGTTCTGCAGCCACTCTGGCAGACTTCGGAGTATCGTACAGCGAGATATAGGTCTGGATAGCGTCGAAAGCCGCGCGGGTGTAGTGATGCTCGGTGTATAATGTTTCCTCCCACCCTAGCAGGCCTAGATAGGCGCGCATTGTTCCTCGTCTGACACAGTACTGATGAAAATCGAACTGATCACCCCACCAGTCATCGTAGATCTGTAGTTGTGCCATTAGCAGCCAGATCGCGTAATTGGAATAAGCTAAATTACCTTTTTGACAGCCTCGAATCGTTTCAGAGCTAGCCCAATTTTGCCCAACCGGTTGAACATCTCACCCTGCTCAGTCAAGAACCACATGGCCTGCATCTCGTGAAGGTCGGCCACACCTTTGCCATGCGCATCATTCTACACGGAGTTAGTCGTCCTAAGTCAAACTATGTACAAATTAGCCGAGCAGTTCTTACCTTGGTAAACAAGCTCACAACATTGACAGCTTCATCGTTCTGGCCAGCACGCATCAAATACTTCGCGGCTTTTGTATTAACGAATCTGTCTTGAAGGTCCAGTTCTCGAGCTATAGTCATGGATTCACTGGCCGCAACGTGGTCACCCTTCCGTTTCAAAATCTTCGCTTTCATCATGTGGACTTCGACAAGTGTAGGTGTGTGCTCGATCGCCTTCGTAATATATTCAAAAGCAAGATCAGACTGTCCAATTTTCGAGTAGTGCTGAGCAAGGTAATAAATAGTCCACAAATAAGTCGTAGGGGTAGAGTCTTTCTCCTTGGTCGAACCATTTTTTTCGATACCGTTTATACCATTACTTAGCTGTGATAAGCCTTTCAGAAACTCTAAGACTACTTCCTCAATGACCTTCACCTTCGTCGCATTGGCATACAAGGGCTTCAAGTTGACAAATGCAGAAGGGACCCCTCTCGTCAAAAGGTCCACTATATAAGTCTTAACTGCTTCTCGAAAATCTTCGCCTATAAATCAATTAGCTTTATTCTTATTCCACAGCCATGTGCTACTCACCTGAAAGGAATGACAGAGGTATGCTCTTCGCAGGATCACTATATTTGTACTGTTTAGCAAGGACCTGGTAAAGTGTTTTCTTCTTTTCCACGTCATCCTCAACTCCGACGGCCTTCTCTATGCCATAAAAGTACTCCTTGTTATCTGGATTTCGATGAAGCAGCTTCCTGTATGCCTTCACAGCCTCCGGTAGCCGTCCTAGCTCCAACAAATACTTAGCCCGATATTCCATCACGCTCAACTTGTCCGTTACTTGGTCGGCGATAGATTCAAGCTGCTCAAGAGCTCTGCTGACATCTCCGCTTTCGTAAATTATCATATTTTTGTACAGAAGAAGCTCGGAATGCTCATAGTCCTCCTTTGGCAACTCCTTGAGCGTTTCTTCATATTTCGAGAGAATATTCTCAGCTAATTCGTAGTTCTTCACCATATGATAGCCGAGCGCGAGCCCAGTCCAGTGCTGACGGACATTGGGTTTCTGAGACAGAATTGACTTTCTCGAGGTCTATACCATCAGCATTTGTCTGCTACGGACTTAAAAAGGATGTTATAAAGCTTACGATTAGTCCCTCCCAGTTCCTCATTTGACATTGTAGCAAAGCCAGGTCTCGCAAAATATTCGTATTGTCAGGTGCGTACTTCAATGCATGAACGTAACACTTCGCGGCCTCTTCAAAATTTCGCTCCGAGCGATAAAACAAGCCGTATACATGCCAACATACAAAGCTTGTCAGATCATTGCGCAAGCCTTTCTTGATCAACTCGTGACCCTCGTCCTTCTTGTCCGAGAAACAGAGAATTAGGCCTTTCATTGCCAGTGTCTCGCCATGGTCGGGGAACTTTGTCAAAATCGTATCGGAAACTTTCAGTGCCTTCTTATACTGTCGAGTTTCGTAGAGTTGGAGGATTTGGCGAAAACTACCGGCCTCTTTGGGCGGGAGATATCGTGCCTTCGGAATAGCAGCAGTCGACATTGTCAAAGATTACCTTTTGTTAGCAGCAAAATTACCGGAAATTGCAAATTGGATCACAACTGTAGGTAATCACCGTACTGGAGCGAAATAAACAGCTGCTTATATGAGATGTTGACTTCGCAGTTATTTCTTTAACTTAACTTTTGAGACGTGAGACCGGATGCAATCATGACAGGTTAGGGTTTTCCAGTTGCTAGATTAAGTCTACATACAATAAAAGCCTTGATGTATATTGACAAATGCGTTAAATCTAATGTACAGTTCGATCTCAGATAGGAATCATACAATGCCATAACAAATAGTTTGCACTCAATTTTGCAATGCCTATTACAAACGATCAATTGCCTTTAAGATCGTGTGGATACTCTGGGCACTATCAAGGTCGGCCTTCTGACCTTCGACAAGTTTCATCAGCCAACTGAAGTCACTCTGCAAACCGAGTGGTATAAATTGACCGTCGTTGGTGGTCTCTAACAATTTCTTGACTTGAGATGTGTGCTCGAACTCTTTGGCTGCAACCTCTGCCTCGTCGACGATCAGTTCGTTAATACCACACATAGATGCAACATGCTATTTATACTACGTCAGTAACTCATAATAATACATTGAATTATGATCGAACTCACCATTCCAAATGAACCTGGCGAAACGCCATTCTCCAATCTATATAAAAACGTAACCCTGCGTTCTACCTCATCCACTAAGATGGCCATACGCTTCGGCTCAACCTCCGGATGGTCATAGAAGCTTGCAGCCAACGTTCCGTAATGACTAGAATATGTTAGCTGTGTTAGTCAAGACTTGGTAGCCCACACTTACGTTGCAAAGAACCCAAGGCTTCCGATATGGGTCGCGATATGATGAAGGACAGATTCAGCAATGGCAAAACCATCAGAACTGCAACCAGATTAGCAATACTATTCGCCTACATCAAGAATTATCCTTACCTGCTCCCACCTCGGCCAAGTTCGTCTAAAACAAGAAGTGATCTGTTAGTGGCCTGCGAAAGCATCTTCTTCGTCTCGGCCAGCTCAACGTAGAAGGTGCCTGGTCAAGTCAGCAAATGCAGTTAATAGAGATTTTGAACAGCAGAATACGAACTTTGACCTGCGAAAATGTTGTCGTTGGCACCGAGCCGAGTCATAATACGGTCAACAGCGGTCAAACAAGCACCTATGATGGGATATTAGTTCGGTAGTGAATTATATGCAAGCTTCCGAAACTTACTCTCTGCAGGCACGTAGCAACCAATCTGAGCCATGATAACAGCGATACAAGTCTAAAATGCGTTAGTTTGGTGAGGAAAACAAATCTTAGAAGTCTAGCGGGTAATACCATTCTAAGCACGGTTGATTTCCCGGCGGCATTAGCGCCAGTCAACAGCGTAACGTTTGGCGATCCACCACCGAGAATAACATCGTTTGGAATAAAGTCATGTCTATAATGTTTTAGAACAGAAATTATATTAATGACCAGGCACTTACTCGCTAGAATAGCAAGGATGTCGTAGCTCTGTGAAGTTCAGAACACTTCGTTGATCGTCGATGAAAATAGGTCGACAAGATGGAGAACCCATAGATGCTGAAGTCTTCGCTAGGCTGAGTAAACAGTCGAGGTTTGCAACTAGCTGAGCCGCTTTGTTCCTAATTGGGCCAGATGTTAGTTCTATATCAAAAGAATCGTGAGGCATTTCCATACCAATGGCTGTAATATTTATCAAACTTCGCATACAAGCGCATCTGCATCTCACTGACGATAGTTTTGTGTGCTTCTTTCGCCTCCAACATCTCACGGACTAGGGTGCGAACTTCCGGAGACCAAAAGCGCTTCGTCTTCTGCGTTCCGGAAAGTTGCTGCCAATTCTTCGGAACGCTAGAAACGATTCGCGTCGGGACCTCAATCAAATAAATCTCTTTGCCGCTGTCCTTGTATGCGATCTCTTGAGATCTATTCCTTGTTAGAATATATACAATACATTAAGTACTACCCTCTACCCACTTCAACTGGCGTTTGTATCCTCGAAGAAGATCCGCGAACTCCTGCTCAATGCGTGATATGTTGTCCTGAGAGCAATCAAAATCCCCCTCAACTCCTCGTTCTGGGATCAGTAGACCTGGCAGTCTTTTAGCATATAGTCATGAGACTGAGCCTTCCTTAGTACAAACCTTCCGACTTGGCCTTCTGACGATCAAAAGCATCTCTCCACTGAGTCAAGCACTCATCCAAAGGTGGTGCATTCTGAATCAGCCTTCCAATAAGACCTCCGAGTTCAAATTCTGTCTGCAACTTCACCATAACCTCGTAGATAGACTCAAAGCTTTCTATAACGCGAACAAAATCCTTAACTTTGCATTTACCTGCATGAATCCGAGATACTAGACGCTCTAGATCCGGAAGAGATGCAAAGCCTTGATCTAAAGTACCTTGAAGGTCATAGTTGTTGTTGAGAAGATCGACAGCATCTAGTCTTGCATTGATAGATCTGATATCCTGAAGAGGATGGCAAAGCCAATTCTTGAGCAATCGCTTTCCGAAAGGAGTGACGCATCTGTTTAGCAATCTAAAGAGGGTTCCCTGGTCACCACCGTCGAATGAATTGGCGAATATCTCCAGATTCTGGAGTGATTGTCCATCCAGCACAAGTGACGTAGCCATCCGAACTGGATCGTACCATGAAAAATTTCCGAGACTAACCAACTCTTTGTCAATCTTTAGCCAATGTAAATACCACAATAGTCCACCAAGTGCCGACAGTGCCAGCGGCTTCTCGGTCACTGTTTTAAGTATTTGTGGCCAGTTCGTATGGTCGTCTAAATTTTCAGCCGGGAAGTATGCTCCCCTTGACAGCTCTTCAAAGGCGATGTCTTCGTCCCAGAATTCAACTCTCGGCTTTAAATAATTCCACAATGTTCCTGGAGAGGTGTTGTTCTTAATGATGCGGACCGCTAGCGGCGAAATGCAACCCTGATATTGTCAGCTGGATACGGAACCTGAACGGTAATATACTTAATAGACCTACCTTTTCTAAGATCAACTCTTTCGGGCGAAGTTGGGCAATAACTGTCTGGAAAAGATTACAATCCGCATCGTCTTCTATCTCCGTCATGCTAAATGCACCAGTTGCTGTATCAACAAAGCAAATGCCGAACATGGGGGTGCCGGTGTCTGACGTAGACTCCTGTAAGTGTGATTGGTTAATAAATAATGCTGCGGACGAAGTTGAATGTACACTCTACCTTTACAGCCACACAGAATGTCGACATTTCGTCAACCAACATAGTCTCGTCAACGAGTGTGCCGCCTGTAAGAACACAGCTCAGCTCTCTCCGAATAATCTTTTCCTCCTTCTTGCCGCCCTTTTCACGCATTTCTTTGCCAAGCAAGGTCTCCGCTTGATCGACTTTTGCGACCTTATAGCTAGAAATAGCCGTATTAGCAATTCGATGGTACGCTATCCGAATCGCGGCATGATACTTACCCCTTGGCAATAAATGATGCCGCCCAGTGATCGAAGGACATTTCCGGAACTATTTACAGTAAGATTAGTATGCTACTTCCATCTGTACTGTATCAATATTGTCTCACCTCCGGCAAGTCGCATGTTGGCACGACCGCCCCCTGCGAGCTTGAGATCAAATTCGGAATGAGCAATATCCGCGTCTCTCTCGTAAAGTTCGTAAAACTTTCCTTTCTTGAAGAAGACGACAGTATCAAACATCTTTGATTTCACCTCCTATAACGTTCATGAACTTAGTATAGGCCTCCATATGAATTAGACTGAAAATGTCCGCACCCAATATTGAGTTTCGAACGCTGTGAACTTGGCCCAGGCTGATTTCGGGATATGAAGTGTCCGCGGGTCATAATCTGGATGACCAATCTGATGTCCGTCTGCATCCCTGACGTCAACAAGCCAAGAGTAGCGTTCCTCGTTCTCTGCTTCAAATGATTTCTTCTTTCCATTGTCCTTCAACTTAGGAGTCTCGGGCTTCCTGGATGTTGATGCCGCCGCCGGGGTGCTTGACGAGTTCGCGGCGAACTTCGACGCTAGAGATGATGGCTGTGAAGGCTTAATTGTTGAATTATTCTCCGGCCTGTCCGTAAGTTTCATTCCTTCATCGTCATCAATCTCGGACATATCTATTAAAATGCATTAGCACTGACATAAAGAGCTAAGATCTGATTTCAAATTACGTTCAAACGAATCATCCTTTGCGACGGGAACAAACTCATCGTCGGATCCATCTGCTACCGCAGCCTTTGTTCTCTTGCGTGATTCTTCGAACGTTAGCACGCATTCTTGAAGTCAAGGATGTCCAGATTGCTTACGCCTCCTGCTTGGAACGAATTCTTCCCCCTCCGCGTCATCGGAGTCCTCCTTGTATCTCACGTGTGCTTTAGCCTATAATAAAAATATCAGTAGCCAATATGCTTGACGATAGATAATGTTTAGCTTACCGTTCTGGTTGGTGTCGACGACCCACTGGACGCCTGACTACTGGATTCCCCTCTAACGTCCGAATTCGTGTTTGGTGTCGTCGGCGACGGAAGCGCTTGCTGCGCAAGTTTATTCTTCTGTCCTGAGCGCGACTCAGTCTCAGGCTCTAGCACTGGGTCGCTGTCGAGACGCGAAGTAACTAGTGGTCTCTGCTTGGGCCTTGTCCCGGTCGAACCACCAAAGAAGCTGGCTAACGTCCGCTGCTTCTTTACACTAGTTTGCGCGCCGACTGGTGGCGCTGCAGCCTTTATTTTCTTAGCAGACATAGCGCAACAACAAATCCATAAATTATTAAACTAATGGGAACTCATCGGTTGGCGACAAGAAATGCTGGTAAATTGCATGAGACGACGTGTCGCAACGTGCGAAAGACACAGACGCGTGAAATACCCAACTCAATTTACCCTCTCGTCGCGTTGGTGCGTATGTACATATCTGGCGACAGCCCTCGTCGCGTTTACTGTCCGACGCGTCAAGTCACCAGGCCGGCTTCTACTTGCGTAATCTATAGTCGAATATACACAATATTTCAAATTCTATTTACAATAAATATACTTCTCGTCGAGCAATTCTATTTCAGATTTATTATCTGCAAGTCGGACTTGCCCAGTCTAATTATCAGCAACCTTCCATTTATCAACCACTTCGGTTGGATCGTTGCCTGGACGTCATTAACGCGCGTCAAGCTAGGGCCAACGTAAACACCGCCACTATTTACAAGCTCGCGAATGGATTCTGTAATTGAGAATCAGTACCCGGGGGCTAATTAATGAAAATTTGTGCCTACTTACTCATTGATCTGTTTGGAGCCACTCTCTGAATCACCTTGACTAACCTCTCTTCCAATACATAGGTCGCCGGATATTCTTTAAGCTGTGAGTCATTCTCAAATGCATCGATAATTTCATCTGCGGAATAACTAATTCCCTCCGACGGAGTCGAGTAGAGAATACGTGATTGTATATGCGCCTTATCACCAAATCCAAGACCGTGGACAATATCAGTGACTTCTCTGCCTAGAGCATGCTGCCCAATACGCAGTGACGGATCTTCGCGATGCTTACTCACAATTTCAGCTATCTCAGAAAGGGGCAGAAGTGTAAGAATACGCAAGTACTTCTCAACGTCCACGTCAGGGAGGCGTACGAAGTACTATTTTTGTTAGCTATTTATTGCAGTTTCCAGCTCGGGATCAAGGTACAAATCCCTACCTGATACAGAGCAAATGGACTCGTAAGTGCTGGATCCAACCAAACAGCATTTCCAGCTGATTTACCAAGCTTCTCTCCCGTCGCTGTGGTCAATAGCGGCGTAGTGATTCCGAACGTCTGAATTCGTGGCAAGTTTTGAGCGAATTGAAGTCGAGATGTTAAATCAACTCCGCTAGCAATATTACCATATTGGTCACTCCCTCCAAACTGAAGAGATTAGTACAATCGTTACAATCTCAAGCTCCAATTTAAAGCTTACCTGTATATTGCATCCGAATGTCTTGTGTAAATGAAAGAAGTCATACGCTTGCAATGCTTGGTATGTGAACTCATTGTACCCAATGCCAACCTCCGATGTTATCCGCCTTTGAACACTCTGTCTTTTTAACATCTCTTGTACACGCAAGTGCCGACCGATGGTACCCATAAACCCAAGAAAACTCATTTCTTTCCACCATGTAGCATTATTGATCATCCTTAGAGGTCCAATGTCTTTGTATCCTTTGCTACGAGCGTATGCAATTCCGTTTCTCAGCAGTTGCTCCATTTGCTTTGATATTGAACTCTCGTTTGTATTTTTCACATCATCCTCTAGCTTTGCTCTTTCAGTATCTCTACCGGAAGGATCTCCAACTTCAACAGTTGCACCTCCAATCTAAAGCAAATTAGACCTTTCGTGGCCCGCCGACCAATCGACCCATACATACTAGACCTATCATCTCATGTCCACGAATTCCGAAATGAAGCATTCCAAGTAACGGCACCAAATTACCAACGTGAAGGGAAATTGCGGTAGGATCCGCGCCACAATAGGCTGCTGATTTTTTCCCGCTCGTCAAAGTTTCCACCAAGGAATCCGGGCTGAGGGTCTAGTTAGTTTCGATAATACAACAGGTATGCAAACAATCATTGGACTAACTCAGTTATGTCCTTCACGAGGCCCCTCTGGCTCAAGTGATCTATCAAATTCAAGGATGGATCTGCTTCTGGGTTATTGAAAATCCCAACCACTGCCGTGCCGTGCATTGCTCTAGAGCCCGAAGATCTCCATGTCCGCGCTATCGGCAACCACCACGTCGCGGAAGACGGCAGTTGGCAGCGCCACAGTAACAAGCTCTGGCGCCTCATCTACTGTATATCAGGCAATCGCTATAATGTCCGATGGTGATTCTCTCATTCAACCTCTAGCCGTCGGATCATGCTCACATCAATTTTCCAAAGGATGTCGCGTGGTGCGGCTCGACCGAACATGCCCTCAAGTGAGAGCTCGGACGCAGTTCCCCACATCTTAACCTTGGACATATCGCGACCTCTTGATGCTGGTCACAACCGTATGAGTTAAATGCACCAGCTGTCGATCTATTTAGATCCTTAGGTAATTCATATCCGGAGAGGCGCGGGCCAGATGGCATAGTACTGCAAGAGGACATCCGAAGCAACATATGAACTCTAAACCGTGAAACCCTACCCCTGGCGGCTTTGAAGGTGTGCTGCATCCAGCTGGATAAAATATCGGTGAAATCATAGCGACGATAGAGGCTCACAACCCCGGATCCAGTTACAAATTGATTAAACTTTCGAGTCTGTTGTTAGTTGGTTGAAACTGAATACATATATTGCGCTTGTTGCTTTTGGGCGCTATTGGTGGATGAATCAGTCTAACTGGCATGGCTATCATACGTTCAGTATCTCTAGATCCCCCACTGTCGTCGGTGACGTGTGCGAAGTCGAGAATCCTAGAATTTAGTGCTTATATCACGACCCCAGTGTCTTCTAAATTGCCATCCACCTTTCAACTTGATTTATGGTGGAGCAGCAACAACGTTAAATGGATCGCTAGTCCGTTCGCTCTGGACACTCGCAATGTCCCGTTGTGCGCGTCGAAGCAGTTCGAGGACGAAAATGTTCACCGATTTCTAGTCAAGTTTGTGCCTCCACTAAATGCGGACTCCATCGAGTTTACCGCTAGATATCGATTTGATAATCCTGACTGGAATTGGTGTGGGCACTTCGGCAGCAATGGCCATGTGCTGCTGTATACGGTGCCTTACCGTGACTATCCTACATTTTCGTCACTATTCGGTGATGTATCTGAGGAGCTCGAAGAGTCTGAGCTTATGAGTGAAGTAGTCGATTCAAAGGTATATAAAGTGACTGGCATTGCTGCGCCTATAAGCGGAAAGACTACGAATGTGAAATTGGGTAAGCCATCAGAGATGCGGCAGTATTTGTCATTGGTGCGCATTCAGACATCTTGGATGGGCCCGGTTCATGGTAGAGATATTTTTTCTGTTGATAGACCCGCTTTTATGGTTCTGTTTCAGCGGAAAGATGGCTATCATATTTGTGTCTTGCCATTGTCTAATATGAAGGTATGAAACGTACGCGACTGTCACTGCTCATAGACAAGACTAACAGGAAATCGAAGAGTCTTCTCACTATATATATGTCATCCGATAATTCCGGAAATTTATGGCTAAATGTTCTTAATGATGCATCAGTGCACCGGACGTTTTCAACGTTTGTGGGAGTAAGCGAAGATCCACAAAAGGCAGTTCAAGCTGCACTCTACTCATTGCGGACTGTGATCCAGTCTTTCCGGGGTGTTTTGACTAGAAGCTTGGTTCCTGAAGATCCTGCAGCTACTGATCCTGACAGAATTGAAAGTGTTGAGGTGCACCCTGTTCTAAGCGACGGCAATGCCGAACCCGTGATGGGCACTTGGTATGAGCAGTGGATGGATTTGTTCGGTTTCTGTGAGTTTAAGCTTAAATTTTCTTTCTCTGTGGGTACCACTAACACGTTTAGGCACGTGGAACTCGATGGGAATTGAGGTCTCCCTCGATAAGGTCATGAACGCATTGCAAGAGCTGCATGACCGCGGAATCCGTGTTGCAATTGTGATTCTCGATGATGGCTGGCAGGTCACGAATGACAAACGCCAACTCATGCAATTTGATGCCAACGATAGATTTCCTGGCGGTCTTAAGCATACTGTTAGCACAATTAAATCTACGTTTCCGTATATAAAGCATGTAGCTGTCTGGCATGCCTTACTTGGCTACTGGAACGGTATCGCTCCAGACGGTGAATTGGGCAAGAAGTACAACTTGACAAAATGCAGAGTGTATAACGATGACATATACATTGTCAGGTAGGATTTCTTGCATATATGACTTACCCGTGATTAGATGGTAACCCACAGACAGTGAGAATGACGTGAACCGTTTCTATGACGACTTCTATAAGTTCTTGTACTCATCAGGAATAACTGCAGTGAAAGCAGATGTCCAGGTATACTGTTGGTTCTGTTGATTGCTTATGAATCGTTTATTGATCAGATCTAGATGCACATCTATGATCTGGAAGGTGATGGTATCTCTGGCACATTTGTGCGCAAAGAGTATCAGGATGCACTGAAACTCCATTCGTTACGATATTTCTACCGTCGCGTGTCGTATTGCATGGCGATGAGCTCCCAATACTTTTATTACTCTCTCTTGCAGACTTCCAGTCCAAAGCCTACTCTGCGGAATTCTGATGGTACACGATTTATATTGAGCTTTATCATGACTGCTGTCTGACAATAATTTAGATTTTTTCCCCAATATTCCATCCAGCCATCATTGGCATATTTACTGCAATTCTATGAACACCATTCTCACGTCGTTACTGCACGCCATTCCTGACTGGGATATGTTCATGACTAACATCCCGCCATATTCCATGCAACATGCTGCTGCTAGATGCTTTTCTGGAGGACCTGTGTATATCACTGACATAGCGGGTTTCCATGATATGGAAGTACTCTCGCAGATTCAAGCACAAACTATCAGAGGAAGTTCTGTTGCTCTGAGACCTTCCCGCGTGGCGACTGCTCTCGATCCTTATTTTGGCTTTAATCAAAAGCGATTGCTATTTCTAACAAACTTCGCTGGAGGCACTGGCGGATTCAGTATGCTTGCGGCATTTAACATTCATGAAAATGAAAATTCTACTTTTTGCGAGCCTGTGAGGAAGTCCATGCTCCCCGGCCTTGTCGCTGGTGGGGATTACATACTACGCTCATATATTACCGGATACACTGCAGAATTCACAATTCCTGACGCCTCCTCCAAAGAAGATGACGACGAAGATATCCTCATGCTCACGAAGCTGGGAAACAGCCAGTGGGATGTTTTTACTGCTGCTCCACTGGCCACTGTCAAGACACAGTTCAGGACCCTTAAAATTGGTGCTTTGGGATTGTTAAATAACATTACCGGAGCCGCTGCTGTTGAGAGGCAAAAGGTTACTGTACCAGGTAAAGGCAGAGCGGTATTGGATGTTGATATGAAAGTACTCGGCATTCTCGGTAAGCCAACCCATTCTCAATTCACCTGTCACCAATGCTAATAACTAATAGGCATTTATATGTCGGACTTAGGGTCATTGTCTACCTCAATAACTAAGCTTCTAATTACGATACAGGGATCAGTAGTGCCGTTGTCTTCTGTCTCAAGTGAAGCCAATATCTTGAAGATCGATCTTACCAAAGCCTGGACGGAACTGAATTTGAGCTCAAAATGGTCGAACGAGGTGTCTTTGCGACTTTACATTACGTGATTTATCTCAGGACTTAATTGCATTGAATACAGTGGAAATTTTATCTGTGTCTCTTTTGTCAATTGCTGTGGCTATTATCGTAAATATTTTTCTCATAATAATTATTTTACTTTGCTGAGGAATGGCGTTGTGATGGAAAGGCTTATGCGAACCAGGCAGGGATATCGGTTGCTTAACTTGCTATTGAGTTTCATTTCTACTAAGTATATTGGGTTAACTGGCATCTCATGGTGTGGTAGTAATCATCTACGCTGAATAAAATTACTAATCATAATTTGGTCAAATCATAGACTGAAAGGCGTTTATAAACCCACATAATGTTACACGAAACGTACTAGCAAAACTGAAGCAATGCAGTCGTACACTCCAACACATTCGTACACATACGAAACAAAAGAAAGCCAAACACCTTGAAAGTCAGCGGAGAAATACATTCACGGTTCTGCATCGTCAACAGCTAACCAAATATGCCAGACTTAGTGCCATCTGGCGTCGATGTTGGAGACTTTTCCTTCTTCTTGGACTTTTTGTTCTTCTTCTGCGCTGCCTCAGCCATCAGTTCTTCGAAAGCTCGGGCCTCCTCATCTTCGTCCGCATTTCGTTCGGCCTGAGCACATTAGTTGTTAATCATCAATATATGCACAGGTCGCCAACTTACGGTCCTGAAAATCTTTCCAATAGTCTCAAGTGCCTCGGCTCGAAGCATTCGCGTCCTTGGTGGAACCGTCTTGTCTTCTAAGACGCGATCACAGACGTCTCTGAGAACACCTTGGATCTCGTACCGAGACCCGCTCCAGGCGGCGTTAAGAATCTTGCCCAGTACCCGTCGCTCGTATTCTGCCTTGACCTCGTCGGTCCAGCTGTCACCTGCCTTCTCTTCCGCCTTTGTCATATCTTGAATTGTCGATTGTGCGTCTAGCGCACTCGATATAGTATTCCAGGTGTCCTTCGCAATCGTTCCCTTCTCTTTAACTTTGTTGAAGAAAGAATTCATACCCAAGTATTTTGAGGACTGCGCAAAGATGTCAGACTCAGATCCCAGCATAATCAACAGACAAAAAAATATACCCACCTTTCTGTACGCATTACCTTTCTGGTAGTATATTGATCCAACAGCATGTAATATCTCGATGCCGAAAGACTCCATCTTCAAGTTTTCCCGTTCAAACTAATCATATTGTCAGCATCTTATATGCCCATTTACATGCACAAAGGCGCTAGATTTACCTCAGTTTTCTGATAGAAAGACCTCTTAACATCCTCAGCCAGATCAGTTTCGGTATAAACCGATAACCGTTCGATTAATTTCTTCGTCAAATGTTGCACTCTTTCCTGTCTCGCAACCTTCCGCTCTGCTTCAAGTTTCTCCAACTCAGCACGCTGCGCCGCAGTCAACCCGCTCTTCTTCTTTTCTGTCTTCTTCTTCTCGTTCTCTTTCTCAAATACCGACGTCGTGTGTTTCTCGGGAGTATGTCCTTCGCTGGATGGTAGTGCCAAAACAGGCTTGGGCGTAGACGATCCCGATGACGGTTCCGAAGTGGGCGCAGCAGCTGCCGCTGCCGCCGCCGCCGCAGGAGTCGTAGTCTCAAATGTGGAATATCCCATCGGTTTTTCTGACGTACTTGACCTGGTAGCTCCCGTCGGCGCTTCGTGAGCAGCTTCGGACGGTGGCGCCTCAGTTGCGTCGGACCTAACAGAGACATCTTCTTCCTCGTCCAACTGAGTTATTTCAATCGTCTTCGTAAGCTCCTTAATAAGAGAGAGCTCGCCGATACTGTCGCAAATTAGTCAGTGCTACGCCTGAACAAAATATTGTCACATGTCATACAGATCATAGAACGCTTCTCCACCAAAAATAGATGTAAAGAACTCGGCAGGATCATCTATATATCGTTAACAGTAGCTCCCCGAGAAAATAAAACCCCCGTTAATAAACGAACCAAATCCGGCATCTGGCATGGCCTTATCCTTGCCAAACTGATCATACTGTTTTCGTAACTGCGGATCACTCAGAACTGTCCAACATTAGAATCCCGTCGACACTAGTCCCCGCTCACTCGCATCGGTAAATACCTTGGTACGCTTCTCCGACCTATTCCAAACCTCATATTAGCCATCCGCACCACTCCGCAGCAAGTCGACGCTTCCGTTACCGCCCACCTAGGCGTACGACGGTCCAAACACTACATACCTCCTGAAACTTCGCATGCGCGGTCTCATCATTAGGGTTTTTATCCGGATGTAATAGAATAGCTTTCTTTCTATACGCTTTCTTGATCTCCAAGGCAGTGGCGTCCGCAGACACTCCGAGACAGTCGTAATAAGCGGTGTCCACCACTATGGCTGCTTTTGACATGGCGACGGCGAATCCTGGACTTATTCTATTATTGCTGCGAATGCGTATCCTTTCTAAATTCAATAATAATAAACCAGCTTGACGAGAATCAGTGAAGAACACCCTGAGTGATAGATTAATCTGCAGTAAATGTTGTTGAAATTAGAAATTGCCTGACACTTACCCAATGGGTAGGGTAAGGACTGCTTGCGCGTTCCGCTAGGTTATAATTGCTGGCACATATGGAATTGATGTCAAGACAACCACGAAATTGATCGGAATTTGTAACATTTACATAGTGAACTCGATCTATGATGACTTTTTTACTAATCAATCTGCCACCACAGAAAGCGATTGTTGTTACAACTTGGTCGATGACAGACGAGACTGTTGTTCATCTGGAGAGGCATTGTTCATCGGGAGAGGGACTGTGTCTCTTAAGTGTGGCCAAGTATTAGTTCGGTGACAAGGGGGAGGCAAGCAAGAACGGAGTGTGGTGTTGGAATCCGGGACAATGACTGCCTACGTAGTTCCTCGCTTATCCGAACTTGAAAGTCGGAGATGCAGACAATCCTAATCATGACACTCAGAGCTCCAAGCTACACCGGCTGGACTTTTGGACCGATCCTTGGGCTTACTATCGTTCAGAGGAGAACAGCAGTTCAAATCCCGTCTGCTATATATCTGTTTGTGATGACATGGCGGAGTAAAAGTGGGGCTAGATCAACAAGACGTATGGTGGATTGACACAGGGCCGCGCAGCGTAATCTGACTCGACATCGAGTGGGCAAGATATCCAGAGTCAAGTGCCCAGTTATATGTGGCTAAGTGTGTTCAGCTTGTTATTTATATTTAGATGACGTCCTGTATTCCTGCTATTCATTCCAAAGAGTTTGGCTACGTTAGAAAACGCGCATCGGGTTCCTCTATCATTCGAGTAAAATACCTGCCTTCAGATGTCTACCTGCACACGCCAAATCCAATATATAGAACCATATACATGCCACGCTCGTAAATCAAGAGCCCAAACTACAATTTCGCCTTGATATCCTTCTCATACACGACCTTGTTGACAATCGTGCCCACATTTTCGAGCTCAATCTCGACGACATCGCTGTCACGGAGCCAGTATTGGGGCTTGCGACCCATGCCAACACCTATACATTGAAATTAGCATATAGTCATAAGTATTCGCAGCTATATATATATACCGGATGGAGTGCCGGTGAAGATCACGTCGCCAGGGAGAAGGGTTGTGCCTTGACTGAGAAATGCGATGGTCTTTGCAACGCCGAAAATCTGGTCGGACGTGTTCTCCGACTGGACTGTCTGGCCGTTGATTTTAGTGGAGATGCGTAGGTCCTGGGGGTTCGTGATGATCTACGGATGGTCATCAGGATCATGATCTGTCTAGAAGGGGTTGCCGCGACGTACCTTTGAAGACACAATAGCAGGGCCAAATGGCGCCCATCCGTCAAACATCTTACCGACAGACCACTGTCCTACAATATTATGAGTCGACCATTTCCAATCCGAAGATCTCTTCATACGTACCACCACCCTTCTTAATCTGCCAAGCCCGCTGCGAGACATCATTACCAACAGCATACCCAAGCACGTAATCCAATGCATCAGCCTCCGATACATTCAGAGCTTCCTTGCCAATAACAATGACTAGCTCACACTCGTAATCCGTCTCGTTGTCGATCTGGGCAATTTTTGGGACTGGGATGATGTCGGTGGGTCCACCGATTGCAGTTATTGGCTTGAAGAACAAAACTGGGTAGGTTGGCTTTGGCATTTTGATCTGGTTGTGGTCGCTGTGTTAGTTACGGGAGTCTGATTATTGGTTGTGATGACGAATACCGACCTCGATTGCGTGCCTGCGACACGTTAGTATTTAGAACGCTATCTCGGACGCATGCCCACTCACTTCGCATAATTCAAGCCCAAGAGTCTGACGGTAGGAATCTGCTCCCACGCCAACGGTGCCAACAATTTCTTTATTTCCTACCAGTCCGTTAATTCCGTTATCAGCCAAGTGACCTTGACATAAACGCTCACCTACTTTCTTCTCATTTGTAATCTTGTACTCGCCAAACACATCGCCGGAAATGACCTTTGCATGAGTAGCCTTGCGAGCGTCGTAGGTGAATGCCGGAAGGATGGCGTCGCCGACGTAAGTCTTGCCGTCGGTCGAAATGAAGCGGACTAGGCGCTATGCCGACATCAATATTTCTGTCTGACGAGATGCGACATCGCAAAAATTGACTAAATATACTCACAGAGAACGACATTGTCAATCGATATCAATTGTACAGCAAAAAGTCGAAGAACCGGTCCTTGTAAATTGGCAGTGAGATAAATTGAGCTGGTTGGGACGGCCGATAGAACGTCTATCGCGGGGCACGATTTCCTAGTGAGTTACCCGGCCATTATAGACCCGATGAACGGGAGGGATCTCGGACCTCCTGAATCTAACTGCGCATGCATTCGTGATCGCCGATATGCTTCACCGAACAAGCTAGTTATAACCTTGACAGAGGATCTCAGTCCACAACAGACTCCCCTCTGGCCGCCTTGCTGCAGTATCTCAACAGGACATTTCTAGCCCCGTTGATGTCCCGGTCACACACAAGCCCGCAGTGCGAGCATCTGAACACTTTACTACCGCCGATGTTGTTCAGATGCCCACATGCACCATGGTTTTTTGCCAGATGTCGTGCAAAGATGGCCATCAGATTCGGGGGTGGTTTTGTTCGCAAGTTCAAAATCACGGGGTCTGGTGGTCGTCTTTATGCAACTAAGTGATGTGTTTGTGCATTAGGGTAAATGGATAACCCTAACCTTCTCGTCCTATAGGTGATATGCTTCTGTCGTTTACTTTTCTAAATGCGATTGTGTACAAGTTGCTCTCTCGTGCTATAGGCGATATGCTTCTGTCGTCTAAGAATATCTGCATCTTGCACTTTACTTTTTTAAATGCGATTGTGTATAAGTTGCTGACGAATCCTGCGGAAGTGTCTGCTCATGGGTTTGTGTTTATCCTTGGTCGCGCGATGAGGTTGGTGAGTCCCTTTCTCATATATGACGCGTCTACACTTGTCATTCGTTGACGGTTCTTGTCTCTGTGTTTGCTTAGCGTTGTATATATGGGCTAAGTAAGTGAACTATAGCCGGACGCCGAATTCAAAGAAGACGATCCTGCTGTCGGATTAATCGCGATCCTGCTCCTCTATGCTGGCATCTCTGACCTCGCAACAATTGTCACACCGAATCCGAAGTTCCTAGAAGTAGCGGGTACGTAAATATATAAATGCATATTCGGCCCTTTCGCAGGTTACGCCCAGCCTTGACGCACGTGGGACTGTGACAACTTCTTGTCATGGAGGGCTTTATGATGAATAAATGGTCTAACGCCACATGGGTACTTGCAGTACCGTTCAGATTGATGCTCGCATTTACGGTTAGTGGGTTTACTTACCTGACGGCGGGATCTAATATCGCGATTTCGAACTCAATGGTTTTCGCGCTGAGTTTTGTGGAGGTCGTGTTGCAGTTTTGGTTGTTTCTCACATTACGAGAAGAGAGACCTACACGGACTCAAACGCAAGGTCAGCTTGAATAGCCATTACGGCTCGTTTTCGACACGATTACATAGAATGGGAAATGGCGGGACCAATACACCGTGAGCACGGGAAGAGAATGCTGCGCCGCAGTCGTCGGACTTTTACGAACTTACATCAGCATCATCGCAGCTTCCTCCTGCCGTCGCAATCCTCGTCATGAACAAGGTGCTCTCTAATTTTGTACATATTATAATTGGCCGGCGATCAAGGTAATAAACCAATGAACGAGATTAAAAGGAGTTCGAGTGGCTGTGAATGTAACAACAGTAGAGCGAGTAAAGCATGTAGGAAAACACTTCTCTATTGCAATTTGCAGATGTAGTCGCGATGTGTCTCAGTTGGTGTCAGACGGGAAGAATACATATAGCAACAGGCGCTTATGAAGCTCGCTCAGTCCGGACACACAGATCTTGCAAACGTCAGTACAAGACGTGACAACATGTTTGTCATGCGCCATAATGACACATGCGACCGCACGAATTGAGAATTGGCATGCAGAATGCAATAATACTTGTCATCAATGAGCAATCATATCCTTTCAGGGCACATTCGCATACGCACGTAACTACTAGTGAAATTGACAATCTAAACAAACGATCTTGTGGAAAGCCAGCTATTCCAAGAAGAATCCAGCAACGCTGTAATATCTAGTGAAATTGACAATCTTAACAAACGACAGTAAGCCAGATATTCCAAGAAGAATCAAGCAACGCTGTAATATAGACAAGCACAGTTGTATGTATGTATAAGGAAGAAGACAACTAAGCCGTCATCAGGCAAGCTCAATTTCAAGAGAATTGTTTCACTATTTAGCCCAGCTCCCGACACTAAAGATGTCTGATCGATTCAGTCAGGACAGTGAAATAAATTGCTATGTCCTCTAAGTCAAGAAGCTCGGATGGAAGCCTGAGTGATGCGGGAACTCCAGCAGGCTGACCTGATACCCGACGGGGAAGATTAGCGGGGACAAGTTCTGCTGCTCGATCTTGGATGTACTGCTCGCAATTGTTGTTGCGCTGTCTGTTCTTGAGTAGCATTGGCACAGATAGTAGAGCAACGCCTTGTCCTCTTCCTCTACTAGTCCAGAAAGGTCTTCTGGCTCGGACTTGAATGGCTGGTATGGAGCCTGATACTGAGCATTGTATTGGGGCTGGTGATGGGGTAGGTGATGCTGCGACCACGCGGTTGGCAGCACATGCATGGACATGTGATTCACGCTCATGTTGTAAGAGCGCATGTTTTCTTCCGGCTCGCTCGCGATCGAGATTGTCGAGTCGTCATGGTAGGTATCAAGGTGGGAAGACGGCGACATTGACAAACTCGACCGAGTCGAACTTGATGACGACGAATCAGGTGTAATGGCCTGGCGATTGTAGCTCGACTGATGGTCGACTGAGTGCTCCGGGCTCTGCCCGCTGCTGTAATAGCAACAAGTGGCACCCTTTGCCTCGTTCAAGGACGGGCTGCTCTGGTTTTGTCGCTCGGTCCGCAATGTGCTGTCAGAGACGCCGAAATCTGGAGGCGGAAACTGAGGCCCGCCTGGAGTAGTGTTGACGCATATGTCGAACTCGAAATTGACTTCTGCACCGAAGGATTGCACGAGAGGCGGCCGACGATGGCTGAGACTCCCGGGGCCGTTATGCGACTTTAGATCCTGCTGGACAGTGCGTGACCTTCGTGACTTGTGGTAATATTTCTGGTTGTCCTCGTTGTCCTCGTCCTCGTCCTCGTCCTCGTCCTCGTCGTTATCAGAGCCACCGCTGGCGCTGAAGCTCAGACGGTGTGCCCGGGACATGTTGCTGTGGCTGGTAGACGAGCTCGAGCTGCTGCCGACATAGTCACTGACACAGTGGGCAACAAAGCCATTGTCGTGCTCCTCTTCATAGTCTTGCTGTAGGTGAGGGTGGTAGGGATGAAAGATTTGTTTCGCGGTTGCTATCAGCTGTTAGATGGAGAGAAGCTGATATCGAATATCTCCCTACGACTTACAATCATAAACTGGGCATCCGGCGGTGTCGACCAATTTCGCCATCTTGCTCAAGATCTTGGGCGTGTCGTCCTTGTAGCTGAGTTGTCGCGTGTAATCACAGACGACGCCGAGACGCCTGCAAGGCGTGCATTTTGGTTGTGCCTCGTCGCACTTCACTTTGCGGCTCTAGAAGAAAAGATATTAGGACTCAAGTTGCTGAAGCCGTGGTGTAGAGGCAGAAGTATAAACTCACTCGACAGGTCCAGCATCCGTTTCGCGATCGAGGAGCTTTCTTGGCGCGCTTGACTGAGGTCGTCGCGTGCATTGAGACTGCCGACCTGCGGCTTCGTAACGATGACTGGAACGTTTTCGAGTCGGCACGAGATGGTAGGCAGGTTGGCGTTCGAGAGGGTGCAATAGCACTCATGGGGAGAGTTCGCTTGGAGGTGACTGGACAACAAAGAACAGGCGAAAAGAAGTAGGCGCGGGCGATGGTATGCAGATAATGTACAGAGAAACCGTAATGGGTTTGTATGGCATATACGTTGAGTGAGGGGTTGGGCAGGCTCAACAGGTTATATAAAATAGGGTCCAACGAGGAGGACGAGCAGTGAGCGAGTCGAGTCCAATTCGAGTACGGCATGGGGACCCCACCGGCTACTGAACGCATTGAGCCAGAACCGCAGAATACGTCAACTACGGCGATCCCCCGCACTGGCTTGCTTTTTCTCTGTTCATTTCGACTTTAAACTTCGCGAGGCCGGCGCTAGGCCTACATCTAAGTTATCTACCCCCATCTGCTCTGTATTGATTGCACTGCGAACTATACTGGCGCTCGCAATAAAAGCAATGATATTTTGTATAAAATATTCAACAGCCGTACAGATATCGAGCTGGCGCTTTGGTCTTACGAGTCATACGCCTGTTATTGTCCGTTGGCTGGTATCTAGGTTGTAGACCAGACGGAATCCGCGAAATTGCAACTCCGAGCCGATATGCGCCGCACACGAAGTTCGATTGCACTAACCCGTTGTGGCAGGGATCGGCGAACGAGGTTCGCGGCCAGCGTTCTAGAAGCCTTCGAGCATATGCACGCTCGCCAAGATACAAAACCCTAATATTACCCTCTAAGATCACGTGCAATAGGGGAATAATCTCCTGAGCCGCCATGATACTAGGGCACGTTTCGGATCGACACTTGCTACATACGCCATTAGCTACCAATCCGATATGCGCAGTCGTCACGTGCTGATTACTGATGCCAGGCGGCCGGAGAATCTCAGAGCATGGTCGATCTGCAGTATTTTGCTGAATTATCAATTGCTTCTGGACGAAGTTGTCATCAGATAGTATGCTGGCCTGCGACAAACAACATTTAGCATTCATTACCTCCACGTGAGCTCTTGCTTGACAACGCAGTCCTCAACATGTATGCGCTTGTCTATTGCAACTTTATGTACGTGGCTATATAGTTTGTATGATCAATGGGTATATGTTCCGCATATGCCGTGTACGTAGGTACTCTGCGACTGGTGGTCGAATCTGAGTCTCTGAACTAACTTGGATTTTCGCAAATATCCGCTAGCCAATGCAAAAAAATGGATGAAGTATTATCGGCTTCATCGATTACACTTGCAATAATCAATCTATCTGCAAATCATCTGTGAATCCATAGATTATCAATAACACAACACTGTAGAATTCATGTCACCATAGGACATGCCAGTATATGAATGCAATTGCATGTCTTGGGAATGCTAGGAAGTGACGCCCAATGGAGTGCACATACTATCACGATTTGTCGCCGATGCTTGGTCACCCTATTATTCCCATAGAAACACGACAAGGCGCAAAGTCTCAAATTTGGCCGGTCGAGTCCCATAAACAGATACAACCCGCATAACTTAATTCAAATTCAAACTCAGTTTAATTTCACCACGCAGCTGGACCTTGGTAGATTGATACTGCAAACCAATGGCATCTTGTAATAATCCCGAACAGGGTCGCGTCAGCGGTGCACCCATTGTTGGACTGTCAGGCAGGAGTTGGATTCTTTGAAGGCGTTATCGTGCTGTGGCTTCTTTGCCAGAGCGCTATTTTAAAATACAAGTGTTCCTGAATTCCGTTACAATCATAGCTTCGTTCATCACGAATGGTGCGGTTACATATGTAGATGCTACGATTTTTGCAACTGATATTCGATATCGGCACATTACGACTGATACGATGAACAGCAATAAACTGCTCCAATCCAATTACTGGATTGGCGACAGTCTATGGTGTTACATTGCACTGTGTTACACTCGAACACGATTTAAAAAATAGCATTACGGCAAGCCTGCGATTGTCCGACCAAAGCAAAGTAAACGTCAGAAGCTATATTAGATATTACAAAGAGCATATCAGACAAATATTGATCATAAATACAATGGCTGCAACAGGGCAGTTTACGAGGGCTGACCCCGCAAGACCTGCCAGACCTGAGCTAGAATCTCACAAAAATCGGTGAGACTAAATTTCGACGGGCACGGGTAAATCAAACTCGTGGCAAAACTTTTCCAGCGATTTAGTAGCGTGAACTTTATAGCCTTCGTTATTTCGTTTCGATTCAGCCACTAACAGCTATAAAAAAAATTATAAATATTAGTTAACAGCGCTCATAACACAGCATCTGAATGTAGCGGACCAACCTTAAACAGCTTATCGTTCAGCTCGACCTCCCGTCGAACGTACCCCTTCATCTTCACCGACAGATTGACCAACGCCTCCAGTACTTTTTCTTTACCTGACCAGGATCTCCCAGAAGATGCTTTCATCAAAACATTGAATAACAGACTGGTATCGTATATTTGGTTGCCTAAAATACACACATTAGTCTGACGTGCCTCCCAGTCGATGACTTCCAAACGTACCGACGGCATTACTGGCATCAGCCACACTTAACGCAGCAGTCTGTCGAACACGCCACTGCTGGCTCTCCAATTGCAACGACGTGAGACTCAATATTTCGGGAAAATACAGCTTAATTGCGCCGACTCCACCGGTATTCTCCGCCCAGACATTCGCGAAAGTATCTTGGATTGCTTTCTGGGGATCATGCTTGGCGAGGTAAACCAGCGGCAATATCGAAGATGCGAGCGCTGTAAACTTATCGGAAGCGTGTTTGCTAATGGCGTTGATCACTGAACCAGAGATTACCCTCGATCGCTCGTCCTCGCTCTCAAAGTACATCTTCTCTGCGGTGGCCACAAGTTCCAGCACCTTGTCGTTGGTCGCAACACGACAAAGGTACCCGGACGTCGCAGCATACGATGTTGCGACGGTGTCATTCCTATCCGAAAGCTGTGGGGTGATAGTTTTTAGAAAGCGATCTGCGTACGGCCGAATTAAGTCGATATGTCGTACGACCATAGTGACAAGAACGCGACTAATGGCCACTTTCGAGGGCAAGCCAACGCTTTTGCGAATCGTTGACTGCAATTTCGGCACTAGCTCTTTCATTGCAGCAGTATCTAGCAGGTCAACACACTTGTCGATGGCATCCATCATCGGGGAGTTCCGAATGCTCGCCAAACGAGTCGAATCGATCTGTATGTTGATCAGCATTCCATGAAACTTTCCTCCGCGCACAACGATGTCCTCCCCGACAGTACTTACAGCATTGCCAGTCAGACCATATTTGTCCGCATTGAGTGCAATATAATTGATAGCTTGTGGTTCTAAAGTTGACAAAAGCCCCAATAATTCATCAACGAGAGTTGGTATGAACGGTCTGAGTGCAACACCGCTCTTTTGAACTAATTTAAGCAGCGTGTCTAAGATCAATTAGCAACAATCACATATGTCGAATCGAAAGCGCATACCCAGTGAAAAGGCTTGCACTTCTGCCACCTGAGATTGCAATCCTGCATTGCCGAGGAGGAAAGGAAGTAGCGTTTGCAGCATCGTCGTAGCCCGCTGTTGAGAAGCTCCGGTGTCCACGTTGCGAACCAGAGAATTTGCCAAGCTTCGGCATAGCGCAACCGCTTGCGTTCTCACGCTCTCTTTGATATCATCCAAGGCGCGGAAGCTCATCAGCCAGATTCTCTCCAGTGAACTCTCATACTACAAGATGTGAGTAATGGCTATGTGTCACAAAGCTAAAACGCTTTACCCTCTGCAATTGTGTTCCATCTAAAAGATCTTGTAACGCAGCGCAGCTATCAACATTAGCATGTCCTGAAATTTTCAAGATGTTACCATCACAAAGGTTTACCTTGCCTGCCTCACGCGCCATTCTCGATCACCAATCCTCTTCAGCAGTTCCTCAAGGATATCATCAAACTGACTGTTAATAATTTCGGCGGAATCGGAAATGAGCGCATTCCAGATATCCTTCATAGACTGCTGTACAGCCATGTTAGGATCGTAACGATATCTGTACAACTTTGGAATTAGGTTCTTTCCGAGACGCGGATTGGTTGTAAGGATGTCATTCAAACTAGTCTTTGACAAAATTGAACCTAGACCGAACGCTGCACCTTTCCTGGTTGACCATATTGCCGAGCTGGATGCTAGTGACATGAATTTGTAAATCAGACTAGGGTCACCTGCCTCAGCAGCCAAACTCATGATCTGCAGAACGTTAGAAGAGCTCAGCTATGAACAATCCAGAAAACTCAATCATACATCTTTGTAAGTGGAGACGGATCCATCACCCGTATTCAAAACACCAGGATCAAAAAGTTGAGTTTCTGCGGATATCCGGCTCGCAGTCGAGGAATTTCGGGTATCAGAAGTGAATGACTGAACCAGACTTCGCACTAAATCATCCTTGAGATTAGTGTCTCCCTTTTCGTAAACCAGACTGAGTCCTCGCGATGCAGACTCTTGGACAATATCTATAATAACGTTAATTCCGCCAAAATGAATAAAATTAATTTCAGATACCATCTCTGTCGCCAAGGAACCCTAAAAACGCGAAATGAATCAATTTTAGACGATTCGTAAGAGGTTGAAGATGCCCACAGAATTGTAACAAGCTCAAGAGCCAGATACAAGACGCCTTTCGATGGTAAGTAAATTTGCAGTAAGTCACAAAAAATTGGGTTAAATACATACCTTCTTCAATGACGGCTTTGTACTCTTACATAGTTCTAGAACCTTATCTAGCACTCCATCCAGAATACTCGGTCTGTCAAAAACAAGCTGAAGTCCTTGAATATCAAGAGAACGCTTAAGAACCGTGGAGCCCCATCCTGCGGCCACTACTGATAATGCTTCGCCAGAAGAAAATAAAAATTCAATCTGCTTAGAATCGTGCAAGGCGTATATTGAATCTGCAGCCTTCAGCCTCGCTTCAGTGTCAAATAACGAAAGGGACAGATTTCCGAATGCCAAGAGAGCGCGTTCGCTGTTAGTTTGCTTGACAATCTGAAGTAGCAGTTCCCCCGTCCTGGCGACACTGTCAGACGAGCACGTAGAGATCACTTCATAGGCACCCAGCTGTGAGATTGCTGCTATAGACGCATCGCGCAATTGTGTGACGGTGGGCTTTTCCAGAGTCTTTACCAAGATCTGGAAAAAATCCTCAATTAACTGTCCAGGAATCGCAGATAGATGACCACGCAAATTCAATCGAGACAAAATGTAGCCAAGAGAAACGATAGATCCATGTGCTTGTGGTAAGCTCTGCATAATAATTACCCGTTAGTGCTTAGACTTGTCGAAAGCGTATGCTATCTTACCACTGCATCTTCTGACGAATCGTGCACAAGCTTTCGAGCCATCTCCTTAACATTTCCTTCTGACGTAGCGGAAGCTAAAATACCCAACGCATGGGCGGTAAGAAACCGCGTTTCTGTGTTATGGCTAAATAAGAGTGATTCTAATAACGGATACCCGATCACGGACATTAACGACCACCAACCCACAAGCTCGGCAGATCCCAAACTCAATAATTCAAGCCAAATTTCGCCGGCTGGTAGCATCCCTGGGCGTTGCGTAGCAAAACCATCAAATGCTAATTTCATTAATTTGAACAATGGAGAATCTCTGTCCCACCACTGAGCCAGCAATTCTACCACATTCGTGCGAGCACCATCATCAAGCGCGACTGCTTCGTCCAGTTTGAAGTCCCATCCCTCATCAATTATCGATAGCTTACTGTTACTTTCAAAAGCTTTCATGACCAATATTTGGCGCAGAAATTTCAGAGACGAAATAAGTTCTTGCGACTGGAGATCCTGCACGAATGCAGCGCCCGGCTCCAATTTCGCTGACCAGCTATCGATCAGGAAGGATATCATATCTGCAAACTCTGGAAAAGCATATTCCGGGCTGTTAAAGTCTTCTGCACCAATCTTGTACTCAGGACGATGAATCTTGCGAAACCAGTACGGATGCATTCCTGCATCAGATTAGATCCCATTCTAAAAACAGGCTAAAACACATTTTACCTTTCTTGGCCTCTGCCACGATATCGGCTCTATTTGCCGGGTCAAGACCTAAGATACATATGTATCTTGCAGCAGGGTCGCTAAATGGCAGGGCGCTTATACAATATCTAAGAGCCAAGTACTGGCAATTCGGATACTCAGGACCAAGATTCATCTGCTTTAGCAATAATTCTCGAAGTTTTTGAAGAGTGTCCTGATCGAATTGATTTAAGACTGGAATCAGACTGCTGAGCGAAGCCTGGACAGAATTTCTCATGTCGGGATGCTCATCCTTCAAACTGGAAAATAAAAATACAATGACGTCGAGATTGTGACTGATAATATCTGGTACTCGTTTCGCCAATGATCCTATAGCTTCGTAAGCGAAACCTCTCAGAGTTCGCTCTTGAACGTTAGTTGTGCGAGCAATAGGCCATCCTGAGGTTTGGATCCATGATTGCAGATTCTTCGCTATATTAGCAGCGATAGGTACGAGGACATCTGTAGACGCGATTTTTGCAGTCCAATGAACAAATTCAATAGCTGCCATCCTCATTTTAGGAAAATCCGATCGTATTCCAGCTTCAATAACTTGAACCATTTGAGGTAGATAATTTGCTGCAAGGCTACTTTTGCTTAGTAATTGAAGAATACGAGTTCTGAATCTCGCTGTAACAGGCGGTGCCCCATCCTTCCCGAGGAAAAGCTCATATAGTCCACTCACAATCTCCACGCGCTCATAGTCAATTGTTATCTTCCGTAACAAATCTTCCGCAGAACTGTAAATCTCTGAGATATTGTCCTGTGAGCCAGCCAGACAGGGCCAAAACTTCTCGTAATCAGTGAAAGCACCTGCGATGAACTTGAAAATGGAGCGTTTCATTTGCATGAGCTGGACTGGTGCGATGGTCTCTTTGGAATTCGACGTGATAAATTCAAACTCTGAAGGAGAAAGTCCAGGACAAGATAGCGCAGTCATTTGTTCTGCCGTAGAGAAAACTGACAAGTTTAACAGCATGACTGCAGTAAAGTGCTTGGATAGAAACTGGGAGTCTGCTTCGGATTTGTCAAATCCAAATTTTACTCGAAGTGAATCTTCACCCTTTGATCCTCTTTCGGGGGCATTCCACTGCGGTAGCAGCTTCAATACAATGGCAAACAATGACTTTTGAAACGGTCTCTCATGACTCGAGATACCTTCGATCACTTGGGGTAGAATATCATTTTGTTGCTACACAATTAGTCTTAGCACATTCATATAAGTTGGCTGACCAACCCACCTCTGGAGTCAATCGATCGACCGCTATCTGTATGTACATAAGGCAGAAGTTGCGCATCAGGATGCTATCAGACTCGACATTGGGATTCCTGAATTGTGCAAGTAAAGACTCTGCCGGTAACGAAATTGCACTGTCATAAAGTATGAGCACAAATATAGTAATTTTCGATTTCATCACTTACTTGGATTTGATACGCGTGTTGATGTGATTACATATCGAGACCACTTTATTGCGAATCTCTTCATGCGGGGACGCCAATTTCAATAATAATGGTGCTAGGTATACTTTAAGAAGTGATTCTAGCTTCTCATCCGTATTCGCTAGAGCAATTCTCATTTCGACCTTGTTAACCAAGGCTAACTCTGCACTTGCCATGGTGATAACGTGCAAGGATCAGAATGAACGGGTAATGCGAAGCGACGAATGCGGATGATCCCAGCGGTCAAGTAGGATTGAGCTTTCTTAGACAATAAACTAAAGAACTATGGATTTGGTCAATCAAATCGGCTCATATCTCAGAAGCAACTAGAAGATCAAGGATTTGCAACCGCCTGATTGTCAGCACGACCGTTCCACCTTACTCCGTGAGGTTGCGGAACAACACGCGAGCCCTTAACCATTGTGCGGCTGAAATTGTTACCCGGACACAAATAAAGTTTGTATATTGTGAGACACGGACACGATATCGTGCAAGCCTGCATAACCGTCTCGCGGATGCCACGAGTGTGCTAGGAGTTATGCTCGTCATTACCATATCTGGAGCCTATACTTAACGGATGCCATAATCCTAGAGGACGGAGCCTGGCGCCGGAGCCTGACATTCACGGAAAATCAGTCTCTGCAGCGAAATTTAACGTACGTTATGTAATTGATTGCCGATTGTAACAGAATGGGCGAGTGCTGATGAAAATATACTACGCAGTATCATAGATCCGACCCTGCGAGGATAGATTATTAGATAGACATGGGGCAGGTGCAAAGTGGTCAGAGTGTGATGAAGAAGTTCACTCCTCAGGAAATTTCACACAAATTTGCGACCAAATGTGGGTCTCAGTTCTCTGGTATTGAATTGTGGGCATTTAAGGTATCGACTGTGATTTTTTTTTCGCTTTGTCAAGTGTGCGTGAACTGATCGTACTCACAAGGACATTTTCCGACGGAACGGCAAGATTTTCGATGGAGTGTACTACTGGACTGAGAAAGACTTGTCAGAATACTCGCAATTTCGCATGAACTGACGATTTACTGACAATTTTGTAGTATCAAATTTTTAGGGATCCCTGAGACTACTGCTGAATCCGGGAGAATACTCTACGCGATGGTGCATTACTTGTGCACGTTTCCCTTCCTTCGCCCCAGACATCCCCCGCTCACATTTTCCCAAGTCGCACCGACAACTCTCACGTTCGAGAATGTTGTCAAAGTTGTCGTTCTATTCACCGGTCGATACAAAGGTGTCCTAACAGGTGACTACGATTTTCTGAAGCTCCTTTTCTGCGCAATAGCCTACTATGAAGAAGTTCTTGCGGACGACAAGGAGTTCAAAGAGAAAAAAGCTTCCAGATCCAGTCATGAGGAAGAGCCAATATCGGAAGAATTGAAGACGCTAGAGACATCTCGGACGGGGTCAGACGACGAGAAAATGGGATTTTGGGAGAAAAAGTTCACAGCGCTGGCTAACCTTACAAATTCGTCCGGCAGCGTGTCTAGCTCATCAGCGTCTGTTGGGTCGTCGGGTACAGACATTGACGAAGAATTTCTCAATATCGACCTCGAAAATGTATCGAACTGGTATGATTTAGACTTGATCAAGTCGTACGACAATATTGATATCGAGTTATTACGAATTTCTCCCACGTCTCTATATCACATCTTTCAGCTCCTTCTTGCGATTGGGCCATTGCTGCCTCAAGAACCCATTTCGACATACTCAGATCATTTCGCAGACCCTGCTATTGGCAGATATAGGTCTATTGCAAAAAGCATGACGCAATCGTTTGATCCAAGCTGGGCGCTAGATAATCCCACGGATCACAACTCTGTCCTGGAGACTGGAATTAGTTACTCACGATTCTACACTGTCATAAAATCTGTCATGGTGAGGATTGCATTTATCTTCTCCAATGAAGCACTAGCTAACTTGAATTGCAGCCATTTGCATTTGATGGGTTGGCAGTTCTGTTCGAACATTTCTTGTTCAATCAACGTATTACGCAAAGTTCACCAGAAGCTCAGCAGCCTTCATTGATTGCAATTCCAGCAGTGGTAGGATCGCCACCAGTGGATCACCCATTTGCTTCACCAAAGGACCACGACGGTCTGGAAGAACTGAATGAAGATGGCGGAAGTACGATGATCATGCCTCCGTCTAAGTTGCTCATGGTTCCATCTAAGTTGCCCGAGCCTACGAAGCTGATGAATGCCACTATGATTGCACAATTGGCTACATTCATGGATGTCAATAGTTTTCAATTGTACGGCGGTCTGAAGAAGTTATATGTGGGATCAGAAGCTGGATTTAGTATGGGTTCGTTCGAGCAGAAAGTGTTCAAATGGAATGCACCCACTATCGTCCTTATTTCGGGCTATATCCTTGCACCTGAACCGAAAGGGGCAAGAGAACGTGCGTTTTCGGATCTGTTACCGCCTATTCGATATGGTAACAGCACTAGCCCGGTCATCAAGCGAAATGGCAAAGTAACTTATGGCGCCGTTGTTAGTACACCTTGGAAGATTTCACATAAAGAATGTTTTGGCGACAACTCTACGGCTCTTTTTCAGCTGGAGCCTGTTCAGGATGTGTTCAGATCGACTGGATATAATGGAAACTACGTGTACTTCTCTAAGACCCTTGGCCTAGGATTCGGAAATTTGCCGCCTAAGCAACATTCGCATCAAAATCATGGTGCTCCGCAATATGCATTCGGCGACTTATCGTTGACTTTAGAGCATGCTCTTGAGTTTGGCGTGTTTAGGCACGTCGGGTCGGAGACTTTTAGGTCAAGCCAGATCCGTGAACATGTCGACTTTGAAGATCGATTTGCGATTACGGAGTTAGAAGTTTGGGGCTGTGGAGCTGACGAGGTATTGAGAGAGCAAGCTAAGCTTTGGGCATGGGAAGAAAAAGAAGCTCTACGTCGGAAAACCGTTAATCTTCCAAAGGATATTGAGGAATCGCGAGCTTTGTTGGAAATGGCGGGGTTGGTTGGCGGCGGCGGAAAACGATCCGGTGGTAGTGTATGATGGTCACTCATCTGACATACACTCGGGTGTCAGTTTATAAATACAGGATGGCATTCTATGGTGTAATGGTGGATATAACTGTTTTGGGTTCAAGTCTATTCGGTTTTCGTTACAGGTTGGGGTAAATGCAGCTGGCTTGAGAAATTTGCAGGATCTATATACTTTTGGAAATGGGTAATATAATCATGTCAGGGCGGTGCTATATACAGAATACCTATCTCATAAAGGAGTAGACATCTTTTTTCACAGAAATGGTACGACCCATTTTCAGTCATCATGCAACAAGTGCCGGCAAGTTGTAATAGTGGAGCAGTTAACACGAGCTGCCAAAACTGTGAAGGTAAACTTATCGGGTTAGGTTTTTTCTTGCTCTCGGTTCCGAAGTTGATTTCAAATCTTGAACACACCAATATCTAAAACACGAGTAACCAGTGGCTTCACAGTCACTACTCACTAGCTGATTCTTACGGTCGTTCACAAATGAATGAACTGCTACGAATATTACTACTAGCTTTTGCCGCATGTTTAGTGCTTGCTTCGAAGGGAGTCAAGGCACATGAGGAGACGGTGTTAGACAATGAGACCCTTCAGCGGTTTCTATCGGATCAACTAGGAGCGAGGGACGGTGCTACAGGAAAGCATGCAAATAATTGGGGTGAGTCACTGTAATGCGTAAATACTTGTCCTAAAAGATGTGTCACTCACTGTGAATAGCTGTCCTTGTTTCGACCTCGAGATTTTGGTTCAACTACCGCCACCTAGCAAATGCTCTCAGTATGTACCGAACGGTAAAACGCCTCGGTATTCCAGACTCGCAGATCATACTGATGCTAGCGGACGATGTTGCCTGCAATCCTCGTAATGCATTTCCTGGTACGGTGTACAACAATGCTGATCGCGCACTGGATTTGTATTCGAACAATATCGAAGTCGACTACCGTGGCTACGAAGTTACTGTCGACACGTTTTTACGAGTTTTGACTGATAAAGTTGACCGCACGACGACTCCGCGCTCTAAACGACTTCTTACTGACGAAAACTCGAATATCTTCATCTACCTCACTGGCCATGGAGGTAATGAGTTCCTAAAGTTCCAGGATGCGGAAGAAGTTTCGGCATTTGATATTGCAGACGCGTTTGCCCAGATGTGGGAAACGAAGAGGTATCATGGGATTCTTTTCATGATTGACACGTGTCAAGCCAATACGATGTATTCGAAATTCTACTCGCCGAATATCCTTGCCGTTGGATCATCGGAGCTCGACGAGTCGTCGTACTCACATCATGCTGATAGCGATGTAGGGGTGGCTGTTATTGACAGATTCACTTACTATAACCTTGAGTTTTTGGAGAAGGTTAATAAGGGATCCGAGCTAACGATGAAGGACCTGTTCGATTCTTATGATCCGGTTAAGATTCATTCTCATGCTGGTGTGCGTACGGATTTATACAACCGTACTTTATCAGAAGTCCCTATTACTGACTTTTTCGGCAATGTTCAAGCAGTAGAAATCGATGAGGAGGATGACGAAAAATAAGGAAACAATATTGAAGAGAGTGTATATTAAAATGGGCTTGCATCGGCTCGGAGTTAAGCTTCAGATTGTGAATTTGTCTATTATTTCTATAAATAGAAATTGCTCATTAATCAGGCGCGTGCGTTTTTATATTACAAATACTTTGATTATGAACGGTAATAGTTATTAAGATTGTCCTCTACACCGTTCACCCAAATCTAATGCCCTTATTCTTATAAGCTTACAACACCCGTCTGGCGAAAACACGAAGTCGCTTGATACCACCATCAGGAATCATGCAGAGCTTGACATACGTGACTGGCTCCTCAACATTCGTCAATACACCATCGTTGATTATATACTCGTGCTCGTAATCAGGCTTGGCTTTCTGGTCTGGGACGATCACCTTCCAGGTGGCGTCAGAGCTCAAGGCAGCGGCATCCTCTACAGCGTCAAGGACTTCAACTCGGATCTTGTCAGGGAAGTTGCCCCTGAAAAACGCTGTGTCGACGACGACTTTTTCGATAATACCCCGAGCACCAAGACGAACAATTACCCAGTCCTCATGGCCGGGGGAACGCGATCGAGTAGTCTCCCATCCGTCACCCATATCGACACCCCGGCCAGGAAGTAGGAGGTTATCGACTGTACCAAAGTGTTCGTCAGAGCATGCGATTGCGACACCACCGAACGAGACATGCGCGAGGTCAATAACTGTCGTGAGAGCAGTCGGGAAGACAGGGACTGGAGTACCGTACAATCTAAATCTGGCGATACCTCCATCTGGGTACATGTTCAGGCGGACATAGTTGTAGAAATCTGCCGTTATCCCGTCTGTTCGAACGAAGAACTGGCGCTGTGAGGGTCCGCAAGGAGTTTTATCAATGATAGCAGACCACTAAACGCATACTTAGCGAGATGTAGGCAAATATCCCGATATAAAATTCCTACCTTAGTATTGGCATTTGGAACGCCATCGTCTGGAACAAACGCACCCTCGACGTCAATTTCAGGGGCATGGTTGCCATCAAAGAATGCAGTATCGATTTCACAGCCAATGATTCTAGCAGAACCGACACCAAGCTTAATGATTACCCAGTCAGCAGGCTCAGGGTTGTGCCGTCGAGTCTCCCATCTGCAAAACGACAGTCGGTTCCTGTCCAAACCTCCTCGATGCCGGGTTATTGTACATACCCATCGTACCAGGCACCATTGTACGTGTATCTGCCTTTATCGCGAATTGGAGGCTTAGAAGCCAATAGATTCGAGGCCTCTGCGAAGAATTCATCAGAGCTGGCGATGACCTTTCCTCCGAGCTTCGAGCCGATAATATCTATGAAATGAAAAGTGTGAGGCTTATATTGATCCTTGAGCGCAGTCACACGAAGGTGATCGAATTCTAGATAGAAGACAAACCTGAGTAACGCGACCGAATCTGGGCGTCAAACTGGACTTGATCTATGACTGTAATAGGCATTGCTGGTGCTGTATACAGTGAGCAGTGGAGACGCTAATAGAGGGAAAGAAATTTGATCAGGCCGAGCCACGAGCCCCGGCAAATAATTTTACGCCGAAAAAGGGACGACTCACTTCGGCTTGAGTCAGATTTGCGATGCGGCGTTGTCGCTCGACTCGACCGACAACCCGGGTCGCAGTTTCTCAGTCCCACCATCTCGGTCTTCTGCGTTGGCCCGGACTTCAACACTACTAACGTACCGTGTTAGCACGATACGGTTGGCTGCTACTACTGCCTCCGGCCAATACAAATTATTATTCACGAAAGAATTGAAACGGCTTTGCTTGCCAGTCATGGTTTTATTGCCCTCGGCAGCCGTTCTCTATGGCCTCTTGGCCGCTGTCCCGCTCGATATCGGCTCCCTCGAAGCCGGCTTGTCCGTAGCTGGCTCGGGCGTCTCTGTCGTCGCTTCCCTGTCAAGGCTGCTCAACGCTATCAAAAACAGACGCTCGCGTCCACCAAAGCGTCGTGATCTGGACTTATCGCATGCGAAGGCCTATTACGTCATTCGCTCGATGCAAATGGTTCGTATTCCAACTAATCTCGAACGTCCTCCAGAAGTTGCCGAAGGGGAGCAAGTGCTGCAAGAAGCTTCTCCTGAGCCTATCCCGGATGTCATGAACCAAGTAATTCCGCAGCAACCGCGGTTGCTTCATTCAAAGCACCTTTATGTATGGCGCCAGCATCTCCATGGGCTACGCACGCAGATTTCAATCTTTCGCCCACATTTGAATGTCAGACAGCGGAAACCGAAGGTTACGCGTAGACGTGCACAGGTACGCATGTGGTGGCAGCGGGAACATGTCCACAATGTACTGTCTGCTGAGGATGCCCTCCTATATACATTCGAACGGTACAAGAAAGGGGTATGGATGATGTATAGTTACCCACAGCGGGAGCTCCTTGCCACTATACGTTTTAGGAAGTCTACCGCATGGTGGGGTCCAAACCATCGCGGCCATACGATCGAATATCACAATGGTCGACCAGCAGACGAACTGGGTCGTCGCAAGATTACACGGAAGAGCACTGTCTTTGACAACTACAACGTGTTTTACACGAATGATGGTGCTCCATACCACTGGGCAACCAGTACACGAAGATTAGAGCGCGTAACTAATTATGGTGGAAAGGAGAATGAGGTGAGGCACGTCGTTGCGCAAGCAAAGCCGCTACGGAGGCATCAGTTGAATTACGAGCTGTTGATTGACGACACTCTGATTGATCCTATTGTTGCACTGACTACTGCTTTCATTTCTATGAAGACACAATGGGCATTAAATGATTGCCCTGTTGCGCAAAACAAAACAAAACTGAACCCGATTTAGCAATATTCTGTGTCACTTCAATTGTTCAGGCAGGCTCCCGTTGATATGTATTGGATCAAATTTTTTGCGGGTTTCTTATGTTGAATTTGTTCTGGCAATATCTGACAGTTTCTGTGCGCTTTCGCTATGGCCTCTTTGCGTATTATCATGTCTAGGTATTGGTTTTCCCGAGGTTACCACCCAACTCTGGCTTTTAGTGTGCTGCACCTGTTGTTTAGGAGACTAAATTAATACGGACCCCTACTATATATAAATATATCCCACTAGTATAACATCGTATGTAATACACACTACATAACGTACAGAGTTTCTCCACAAAACACACATACGTCGCTGGCTTGTAGGATGAGACCTATCAATCCGTCTTCGCTCGACGACGGGTAGCTTTTAGACACATATTTTCTGCTACATAAATTACAGCGTCGTTGATGCAGATCCATTAACGGTAAAAGAGTCAGCGAGCAGGTTTCTACGAACAATTAGCATCCATTAGTAAGATTAATGAACTAATGCTTACCCCATACGTGTCCACGTCCGCGACAAACAGCCATTAAAGCATCGTTGTCAAATTTAACTTCGACGAGACTTCCGCAAGCCACGCATTTCGCCTCTATTTCGCACTCTTGAGGTCTGTCGTTTGTTGCTCCATCTTCATCAGTGTCTGATACAACACCGGATATGCCAATGTCCCTCATTATCTGATCTTCTTCCTTTTGGAGGTTACCAATCTCGTCTTGTACAGCATATCCATGCGCTTGTATTCGTCGAAGAACCCGAACAGCTAAATTGACTAGATCTTGTCGTGCGGTAACACTTTTCGCCGCGACAAACGCAAGATACCGAGCGAATTGGTACACAACTTGCGCCGATACAGGATCCGTAGATCGTAATTCTTTGTCAATTGTCAGGAATTGCTTGAGAATAACTACGGAAAGACAAATTCGAATTTGGAGAACATTCTCCACCGCCGCATTCTTTTGCTCCTCAGTTCCAATACCAAATGACAGTGCCCAATCATACAAACAAGTCAATATACGTCTCCAAAAACTCGCGACGGATGAAAACATCATGGTTTTCAAATCAACTGGATTACTACTGCTAGATCCAGAGACAACTTTATTTTCCACGATGGCGAGTGCTTTGCGTACCCATTCTTCCTCAGTTTCACCGGATTGACTTAAAGAAGCGATCTTAGCTCCCCAAAACACTGCACGGGGTGATATTGAACGACCGCTTTTTATCTCTGCTTCGACTATTTCCCAAAATTGGTCGGCGGGCGCTGTGTTCACGAATGCCAGTCTACTCCATTGTTGCGAGGTGATTGGATATCGCAGTCGATTGGCTGGGGTGATAGTATACATAATTGTCATATTTTGGAAAGTGTCTGTCGATACACCTGTAATTCTTGTGTCTGTAGTATTGACGTGATCTATTGGATCCTGGATTGCAAGATACGCTCTTGATCGCGCTTCGAGTATCTTGATCAATCGTGCAGATAACACGTCAGGTGCAGGATTAATGTCATCTATACAGTATTCAATAGTAGCGACGTCGCCGAGCATCGATAGTATTGTAATTTGTGTTCGGGTGGGATCTGGAGATTGGAACAGCACACCGACCGCTGGAACAAAAATGGATGTGGAACGTGATATTGTGGTGAATGCATTTTTATCGAGTTGTACTGTGGTAAGGACTACTCTCCGAGGACGGACAGCCACGCACAACAGTATATCATTCGATTGAGAATGCCATGTGATATTATTAAATGACGTCGGTCCACTGGATACAAAGTGTGATGGATCGAATCTTACAGCTATCGACGTGCTAGACATAGTATGAATAGGGAGTATATACAACTCGTTGCCAGAGGTAGTTGCTGTCAAATGGATTGTAATAGAGCCACACTGCGTCTTAGACTGGACTGGTGGTGAAAACTTCAGACTAGTGATCCAACCGGTAGACAAAGCTGCCGTTCCCAATATCTCTGGAAGCGAACCTTCTTGTACCCTGCCATATAGTCAATTGATGATCGCATAAGCGGATCAGATGTTGGAGTAAATACCTCCAGAGATAGATTTCGCCATGTTCATTTCCAGTCGCCAGTATTGACCTCGCCCGGTTATGCTCGTCAAGTGTCCCAATAGCTGCAGACCAAGCAATAGCTATTTCTGTCAACACTAATACATCCAAAGGAATAAACGTGACATACAGTGAATCCGTAATCGCTCCAAAACTTTCTTGTCGGCTACTGGCGTACCAAATTCAGCGTCGTCGTCAACAGAAGGAGGCACATTTTCAATCTCGCCAATAATGTTACTCAATATCCAACCAATTCGCCAAGGTCTCCTAGATACATCTGCTTCATTCTCAGGCGGAATAAATATTACTGCGTCCAGCGACGACGTGAGTACAGCAAGTAAACATCCGCCGGTAATTGAAGTCCGCAACGGAGACCATATAATGTCAGTAATTGTGACATCTGTAGCTCCGTCTGCATTCGATTCCGTAATATTCGATATGTCTAAGCTCATTAGTTATATGTGGGTCACTGCAGTTGATCCAGATATATACCATCGCGCACACAATTCTTCCAACGTCGTGACCGCGGTCTTATTCCTTCGGCCCACGATACCTCGCTGTGATATTCTAACTTAACATTCTTATTCTCCTCTCCATTTCTCTGATCATTATTATCTTGTTTCCGCCATTGCTTCGCGATAGCAGGAGTAAGCAACTCGAATCCAGATAGTATTGATGTACTTCCAGCCGTGTTCTTTGTGCACGTCACGGCCAGCTTGCCGTCTGGTGACCACTGAAGACCCGAATAGAACGATGGCGGCATATGCCGATCCAACTTCAAATCCGCGATCATTGTAATAGAGCACTCTCTCAACTACATATGATGTTCATATCCTGTATGCGATACTGCAGCACTTGTAATCTCCCAGAATACAGTGTGTATATATTTTACGTCACCGGCATCGGCGAGCGTTCCGAGCTTCGCCCTCGAAAACGAAAAATCGCGCGTTTTCGAAAAACCTACTGGTCCTACTGTCCGATTATATGCTTGCTAAATATAAAATTATATATCTAAGCGCCAAAACGCAATGCAAGAACTAGAGAGAATATGAACAATACTACAGGGAAGATACGAACAAGTCCTGAAACCCCTCAACATAAACTAACATAGATTCTCGAAGTCATCATAACTACATATAACCAGCTCTTGTCATAAACAAGCCCCTCCTGGCCGACTGAGTTGTAGTTTGTGTGAATATGATCCATAAAATTGGTGTTAGTTCATCTGGTGGCTTTGGTCAGCCGATCGAGGAGCGTTGGCCGCGGTTTGTTGGGACTGTTTACATATGAGATGAGAATGCAAGAAACGCCAGTGTCTGCTTCTGTTTGGGTAACGACAGATCAACTCCGTAGAGCATCTGGCTTCAGATCAGCGATTTGCCTTATGAGAAACTGCTTTTCATCGTTAAACTGCTCATCGTCTTAATCGCCGTTAGCTAGAATTCAGATGACAAACATAATAGCTACGCACTTGTTCTATCACTATGAAAATCTGGAAGAAATACCAGCAGCTTGTCCTGATTTTTAATTAAAATATCCAGAACAGGCTTTGATTTGTTCGGATTAGCCACAAAGACCTAGAGAGTGTCAGCTCACAGCATAAGTGGCCACTTCACTTACATGACTTACCTTGAATACGTGGAAGGACTCGTACTGAATATTTTTGCTCTTGTCGCGTAACATATTCATAATCAGTTTCAGATGTTCTGGCGAGTCGATATAGGCAGTCATAACAACATAATTCGTCCTGTCTAGTAATATTTCGCCTAGTAGCTTGATCGACTGCCGCTTTGTAACATAATTCGATGAAACCAATAAACCATTGAACTTTTCAAAGAATTTGTCAGTGACAGAAGTGAGCAGTTCCAGCGCCAGCGCTTTGTGGCGCGTGAGTAAATCCTGTCCAAGCGTTAGAATACGTTACACGAACGTAATTTAAGCTATATCCGCAGCCGAAGAAGATTATGGAAAGATACCTTAAAAGTGGAGAAAGCGTCGCTAGCAGTCTCGAAAGCGGGCAACTGGACATAGTCAAAGAAGTTCCAGAAATGACTACTGGACAATACTATTTTTGCGAGTTGTTCATGCTTGATGCATTCTCGAAGCATTTGGCCGCAATTTAGCGCAATATCAGGCTGTTCATATCTGTGGAATAGTTAGCTGGGGCCGCGCGTGGCTGGGAAGAGTGCAGTCAAATACCCTTTAACCAGCAAAGCTATAACCTTTTCTCGTGTGCTGAGATGCTCGATGGTTGGAAAGCGCTGGCCAATTTGCCGTTGAATCAGTGTGGTAAATATATTGGTGGAGTCTTTCCGCATTTCGAAATCTAGCCGTGGAAGGCTAGCTATGATGTAGAATAGTAGGTCAATTGAGTAGGCCTCTTGGGCGAATAGAGCTATGCTGTCCGGCGAAGCGTCTGAGTTGCCATCGCCATGGAGAATTATTTTAATTTGTCCCACTGTCCGTGATATGTCTTCAAAGACCTGTCCGGTAGTTAGTATAATGACGAAGACATCGGCCACGACGAATCGATGATGGCAAGATCTCGAAACTCCAATACAACGGACCTTTTTCTTCTCGACAACATGTTCAAGTCTTTGAAGTGATTCTTTTAATGATCGTGCCAGTTCCTGAGGCGATTTCTGGCGGCTCGAGCGCGAGAACAGGAACGCCATGTTGAGACGCGGCCGGCGGACTGGGCGAGCGCTCTGGGATGAAGACAGCGGGAAGAATGGAAGCCGTGATGGGAGGCTGTGGGAGGCTGTGGGCGAGACAAACCTTGCAATACGAAGCACGTATTGTTTTGCAGTGTAATAGCGCTAGCTGATCTGCACCAGTATTTAGAATATATGAAGAGTGGAAAGTACTGCGGACAGAACAGTCAAGCTGGGAGTGTTTGTTTACAGCGAGCCCGATAGTGGGGACTTGCAGGTACCGCCGAACTGTTAGCGGCCTCTGCCGTACAAGGCAGTACCTGTCAGGCTAAAGCGGCTTACGCTAGCGATGCTACGCTGTCGACTTGCGCAATAGAGATGGCATCACTGCGCTCCTCTCTATATAGATTCTTAACTTACTGCTCCACAGCCGGCCGCAATAGGAAGTCGGAAGCTCGTTATATACTGAGGCTATGAGCCTATCCCGCTGTGGTCATCGTGCATTCCCGCAAACACGTATCCGCAGTCCGCAAGCCGCAGGACGTGCATTTGGAATTTGAGCAACTCCTCCAGAGCTTCAGCAGAATCCCTCTAAGTTGAAGCAATGTTTACAGCCACTGGCTTAGCGAGGTTATTGTTTTGTTGAAATAAATTTTCTTACATTAGCCCAAAGTTTTCAAGGAAACAAATCTGATTTCAGGGGTTATCGGTTTATAGCGAATCGGCTTAGCGAGGTATTACTGTAGTAGAGAGTAATATATTGCCAAAGTGCTGCCTTATGTGTCCGTCTCCGCCGCCTTGCCAACTGTAATCGAAGGCGTCGCGTCCCGAACAGGCACACAGAGGTTCGGCCAGCATGTACTTTTCCGTAGGACTGCATAATACGGCTAGATACGCTTCTACTCATAAGTCGACTTGCCATTGCACAGTATGTTCGCCGACCCGGCGCTCCGTCGTAGGTGTTATCTACACTCTGCTCACGTCTTCATTTACGGGTCCAGATACAAGTTGTAACGTTTGTATTAAGCCACAAATTGCGAATGCGTGTGTAAACATGCGAATATCATAGCCCACCAGATATTTCAGACACTCTCAGTGAGACCACTCTGCGACTTTATCATTTCCGTCCATAGACCATAGACGTAATCCGCGAAGGGTAATCGTCACGCTCCACAGTGACGTGGCCATCGGCCCGTCAGGAGCCCATTGATGATGATAGAAGGGTGTGCACTATTATTGCCAAACGTCCCAAAAGGTCCCACGCGATGTTGGGAAGACTCGCGCGTGGATGACACGAGATATTGATAAGGGTAAGAAACAAGGGTCTTGTAGCTTGCAACCAACCAACTTTTTGTACGCGCCTCAATTGTTAACATTCCTACAGAAACTCGAATCCCCATCTCACGGCTACATTCTCGACCTCATTGAAGTACTTTACGCCGTACGTCGTCCTTTGGAACCCCCGGGCTGCACACACGTTCTGGGTATCGATTGGATCGATTAGTGGCTCCGTCCGTGATGGTTTGGCGATCTCGTTGTCAACAACTTCATCCCTGGCTTAGTTTCTTGCACGTGTTATGAATTATCGACTACTTACCTATCTTTGCGAAGAACTCTGATTATTGCATGTCGCGTGAGCTCATCTCCATGGACACAGGAGAGGGTATGTTCACTTATCAACAGTACCCAAATTAGCGGTGTTTGTTTTGTTTCCTGTAATTGGCTAACGTTGTCAGGACTCATCCTTCCCAGCCGACGAAGCGGAGGACGCCGGGACTCCTACACTAGCTCGCTTTCTTCTCCGCGACCTGATGTATTGAGTATCCAAAGGGCTAGGTCGGCGGATCTTACAGACTACAGGTGTGTATTTCTAAGCATCGTTTGAGGTCCGAATGTGGGAGATTCGAGTTTGGTGGAAGGAACGCTAAATTCCATTCCTGTGTGTGTGTGTCAAGAACTATACTGTACCATCATTCGGGCTTGTATATGCTCTAATGGTTTTGTCCAGTTTTTAATTTAGCTAACTGACATCTGAAAGTAAACCGAATGCGGCACGGATGCAGTATGAAGTGGACGAGCCGGTGAAGAGGCTGCCAAACGGCAGCGAATTTATCAAAGATTCAACGGTAGGCATTATAGCCGCGCAAGATAGACCATCGGCTCCATCCGCACCTACACAATTGCTGCCGTCATCGCCTCTCAAATCGCAGGCTGCTCCACGAGCTGCACCATCATCAACACCGAAGTCTTTCGCCAAACAAAAAGCGCCTAGCACTCCACAGTCGCGTGGTCGCAAATACCGTGGTAGCAAGTCGCCAATTCAATGGAAGTCCCCTCGATCAAAGCTATCTCGATTTACTGGGTCACGCTCCCGCGCACCTCGCCATTCCTTGACTTCATCATCGCCATATAACTGGACTTTTCCAACTCCAAACGCTACTTCTCGATTTAGCATCCCATCACGTCTATTTTCGTCAACGCCGCTCACACACGTGACGTCTGTCATTGACGCCGATGCGGCCGCTGCCGCAGTACCAGTACAGTACAATTCCGCAGGCGACATAATGGGCATTACCCCAGCGCGTTTGATTATACATATGACTTCACCAGAATCTCTTGATTACAATTTATTGTCCGACTTTTTTATTTCCTACAGACAGTTTATGACTGACAACGAATTGCTACGGCTATTAACAGCCCGATACAAGTGGGCAGTTAACCGAAGTGACGATATCGGTCGAGTTATCAGACTACGGATATTTGTTGCACTCCGACACTGGATTCTCAATTACTTCGCCGATGACTTCGTTCCGTCATTAGGTTTACGGAAGGACTTTATAGCCGCTATTAACGAGTTCTCCCAGTACGGAAAAGTCCGGGCGTCTTCAGGCGATAGGCGGTTGCTTGGAGAACTAAAGAGGTGCTGGATCCGGGTTTGCAGTTTATATTGGGATATACCTGCCGGCGTCTATAGCAGCAAGGTTCTCATGCTTGGGCCGGAAAGATGTTTTGACGAGCCGCTCCATCCTGGTGGAAATATTGGTACTCGCCATGTTGTATTGGAAGGTAACAACAAGATCAAGATTCCACAGTCCGAGACATCGCCGAAACGAGCAGACTATGCCATTCCGGATTCAGCCGCAGCCCCTTTTCAGCTTGAGCCACGACGTGAACAGTCTAGTTCTCCCATATTGCCACGAAACGGGCTGTACATGAGCCAGCAACAGCAATCCACTAGACTAAAGCCGTCATTATCCGGTGCACCGTCGCTCTCTTCATCTTTAAGTAACGAATCTGCGGCGTCAGTTGATGAGCCTCGGACGCCTCCAGTGGTAACTCACGGATGGCTGTGGGGCTGTTTAATTCGAGGTAACGCAAAAACAATCGTTGATATTCCGACTGATGACCAATCTATTGTCGATGCCATTATACCCCCTTCACCGACTCCAGTGACGCAAAGTCACGACAGCGATATCATGAGTGAACACAGCTCTATCGCGAGTGAAAGCCGCGATAGCGGCGGTAACCTCTCTAACAATAATCCGATGGTTATTCTCAAATCTTGGCGAAAACGAATGTTCGGTAATCATCAACGTGGTGGTATCGGTGAACACGTTCCACCAATTGTTCCGGATTTTGCAGTTGCGACGCAAACTATGGGCAGCAGTCAGATTAATAAGGTTCATAGGGAACAGGAAATGGAGTACATGGGCGTCCGCATTGATATTTTAGCTGCAAGTGTGGTAGATAATCACAAACAACTTATGGCTACGCGCGATGAAATTGGAACATCGGATGGCAATGCGTCTCGAGAGTGCAGTACACGACGCAGTGTTGTACAAGGAGGGCTTGGTTTAGGAGTGCGGACAGGTTACTCTTCTGTCCTTCAAGGTTCTCCTTCAAGGACCACTCAAACGACACGCAATGACACAGATATCAAGAGCTTGCGCGGTACAGTAATTGATTTTCACGACGACAGGTCAGGAGCCGGAATATGTGTTTCCACGCCACAGGAATTGGGCGGTTCTGTGCAAAGTCAATCTTTGGGCCGAACTGCCATTCGCCAACTTCCCAGGGCTCGTTTTCCTTATGACCAAGTTGAAGTATCTGGCAGCGTCGCAAGCCAGATCGATGCAGACTGTGCACAGTCTGTGTCTAATCCAAGTTCTATTCTGCACTTTCCCAAGTTCACGCCTTCGTATTCGTCGACATCGGACTCGCTAGGGAGTGCCATCCAATTAGCCGAGAACTTTCCGGGTCTGCGACGTCGTGCGGCCGAATCTGATTTGAAAGCCGGAAGGGATATATCGCCGACGAACTTCAAGTGGACCTCGACTTCTTCGTTAGGAGGTACCAGCTTTAATGGGGATAATGTTACCAGATACAGCTTACCGCTAATTATGGGTCCACTCCAAATGGTACAGGAATCTGCTCCGCTCGAAGGAACTGGCCAGTCGAAGAGCGCCAATATGCTCATTCCCGGAATTTCAGAAGATATAGCGAAGGAGATTTTGAAACTGGCTGAAATACCGGATGATTCACATGACGGTCAGAATGCCGTAGACATTGCGCTTCAGAAGTTAGAAGGCAATTATAGACCCGATCGGCTCTCTGTAGGAGAGAAGCCAAATGATTCATGTTCTGCTATCGAAGAAAGTGTTCTTGATGATCGCCTTGCAAACTTCACCCCTCGACGTGCTCGTGGTAGTGAACGCAATGCTTGGTTTTTGGATGGTAGTGCTCTGGATTACAGTTTAGAGGCTGTAGGTGACGATGCCTCGCCTGAGATATCACAGCCACCATCGAGTCCTCCATTTCCTCAAAGCTATCAATCAACACCTCCATCGCGTGGTCTCAGTATATACAGTGAGCGACTCTCCCGGCTCAGCGTCAATTCGATGGCAAGCGGTGCATCAAGCACAGTGTCTCTCAGTATTCATCTTCCATTTATTCTGACATATCGCGCTATTGATCTTGCAGAGCAGTTCACTATTATTGATCGCGACGCTTTAGCTGAGGTAGATTGGAAGGAACTTATAGAATTAAGATGGAAACAAAACGTGGCTCCAGTGCAGGATTGGTTATCGCTGCTCACAGTCAAGGACGTGCGAGGTGTGGAGCTCATTATTTCACGGTTCAATCTTATGACGTCTTGGGTTACCTCAGAGATCATGCTCACGCGAGGCTTGGAGGAACGCGTGCGGACTATCGTCAAGTTCATCCATGTTGCGGCGCACACCAGGGAGCTTCAGAATTATTCCACATTTATGCAACTGACACTCGCATTGGCGTCCACCACAGTGCAAAGATTACGAACTACATGGCAGAATGTTCCGCCTGGGGATGTTGCGTTGTTCCAGAGCTTGGAGGAATTGGCCTCGCCGTTGAAGAATTTCCATAATCTTCGAAGAGCAATGGACAAATCTGATGTTTCGAAAGGATGTGTTCCATTTATTGGTACGAGTCAATCTAAATGGCTTTGACGGACTTGCTTGCGCGTTACTAACTTGATGGAATAGGATTATACCTGTCAGACCTCACTTTCAACGCAGAGCGACCTGTGCATGTGAAACCGACGTTAGCTCGAGATAGTCTATATAGTTCGGATGAAGACAGCGATGACGAAAACGACGTATTCTCTCCGTCATGTCGCGAGAACAACGCGTCAAATATATCACAGCTTATCAACGTGCAGCGCTTTAGGACATCTGCCAGTATCATAAAGAAACTGCTTTACTTTGTCAATTCCGCTCGAGCCTACAATGATCGACTGAAGACTAATCCGGATATCGTGTCGCGCTGTCTCTATATTTCCTGCTTGGACGACGACGAGATTGAAGAGTGTTTCGAATTGATGGAATCGCCATAGGATATCCTATTTTTGTGTATGATCAAGTTTTGAGTTGACGTTAGTTCTTGTTTGGATGTGTTATTAAAAGTTTGTTTATTCGTTATTTATTTCGGCTTTCATGATTGGGATTTTGTTGGAAGACCACAATTCGACTTTTTGTTTGGTTGCAGCAATTATGCTTTTTTTGTCTATGAGGGCGCAATACGGTTATTTAAATGTAGAGTGTAATGACTTTTACTATATGCATGTACTATTATTGACGAAGCTTGTTGCTTATAGTCCAATTAATTGATCAACTTCATACAATATTCACAATTAAAAATTAAGAGCTTTTATGCGCCGCCTAGATATTATAAACAATGTATGCAAAAATATCAAAAACTCATCCAACTATTCGATGTTGCAAATTACCTCATGAAGTACGACTGCGCAACCTTCTTGTCGCCAGCATTCAGCTCCAATCTAATGATCAGTTCGCGAGGATTCGCCTTGCGCTTCTGGTATGTGATTGCTCCGGTAAGTTCTTCGACGCCGGCCGGAACTTGAAGAGGCTTATTGAACAGCAATGCTCCGCTACGCCAGTGCGTGTACTTCGGGCCCCAGGGACCTGTCGTAAAACCCAGGCTTCCGTTTCCAGGTCTAAATGTCTCCGCTCTGGCGTCGTCGGGAATAACCTCGTCATGGGAGCGAGTAAAGTAGTTGTCGAAGTAGATCACTAAGCCGTCAACAATGCCGTCAAATGCATTCGGCTGATTTGGCATTGGGACTCGAATAGGGGAAGTGAACTCGAGGTCTGAAATAGTAACGTCATGTAAGGGAAGAATACGGAAGGTGTATGGCTCAGCATGAACAATTGATGACGGCTTGAAGTTCTCGATGAGAACATCGTCGTAAATTCGAGGTTTCATGGCACTCATCTTGAAACCGTAGATGTCGTTCCAGAAGTTAACTTTGTCGTTAATAAACTCAGTGTCTCTGAGACCGGCGACCAATAGTCGAACTTCCGATGGCACCATTAGACCACCTGGTGCAAGATATTTGTCTCTGGCAACAAGCACCGAATCCAACATAGCTTCGTATAACAGAGCATATCCCTAGGCATATATATTAGTACCAATGAAACTATCCATATACTGGAAGACGTACCATCCACTCAGATACAATGATATCGACCTTGGCGACAGGAAGTCTGATTTCTTCAATCTTTCCTCTGTAACACTGGATTGTCTTGTCTAAACCATTCTCGTGAACATTGGCGATTGCCTTCTCGATAATATCAGAGTTATCGACAGCATAAACCTTTCTGGCGCCAGCTTTGGCGGCAAACATGGACAAAATGCCAGTTCCGCATCCGACGTCAAGCACAATCTTGTCCTTGAAGATGTCTTTGTTATCGTAAATAAAGTCACGGTAAGAGTCTGTCCTTATGCTATCCTTAAGCATGATTTCGTGAATGTCGTTGTAGGCATACGACTCGAAGTAGTGATCATCGTTGTTGGCGTCCTTCTTGCCCTTACCATTAGCCGCTGGTCGTGCCCGTCTTTCAGGACTACTGCTGCGACTGCTAATGTTATCATCGCTTCCACCATCGGAATCAAAATCTCGATTAAGAACTGTCCGAACAATGTCCTTGTATTCATCGAATTGAAGTTCAAGATCCTTCAATTGCGACTGCAAGACCTTGACCCTCTCGGCATTTTCTCGCGCAACCTCTGCAAGCTGTTCTTTCTCATATATCACATCCGGATCTTCTTCCTCCTCTTCAGAATCATCGTCTTGAATTCCGAAGAGCAATGCGTCATCCTGCATTGTTGGTTTCAGATACTGGCTATCCTCCAAAAACAACTCTGGTCTATTCAATTCAGGTTGAATTCCTGCTTGAACTTGCGCACGAACATAATTGATAAGCTTCAGCTTTCCAAAAAAATCCAGACCTAAAATGAGCGAATTCCTTAGCAGATTTAGTTGCCGACGTAGTAGTGGTGTGACCTTACCTAGTCCTCGTCTCAATTTATTGAAATCGAAATCATGGTCAACGACACAGTGCTCCCATACGGCGTCAGCATTATCGAATGTGATTTCGCAATAAAGGCAAACTGGTCTGGTTTCGTCATCGGCCGTCCAGTCTGACACAGATTCAAGTTCATTGTCCTTTATCAAATCCTCAAAATCTTCGATGTCGGACTCGACTTCGTCAGCAGGAACTTTTTCCCCGGCCGGTGCTGGCCCAGACGCGTCGACAGTTGGCATGTCTGAATAGTGCCACGTGTAAAGTAGTAATTGGCGTCGATAAAGCGGCTCAAGTAGGACGACAAAAGCCGTGAGACTTGAAGGGTGCACGAAATAAATTTTTTTTTTGTCATTTGTGGAAACTTTCACACTTTCACTCCCCAGACCCCTGAGCTCTGCACTCGACGCCAAAGTCCGCTAGCCGGTTCGGATCGGCACATCGAAATATCGGTTAATTTGGCAATCACCAACTTATTCATTTGCTACACTATCAAGCGACTGATATGATAGATTTACAATACAACGATACCAGCCATGGCTTTTAGTCCTAGTTCACCTCGCCACCACTCCGTTCCATTCACACTCAGGAACTGCCAGCAACAAGGGCCAAAGACCACGTCATACATCGCGCAGTCGTCGGGCTCCCCGACAGCACCAAATAATGGCAGCAGACATATCAGTGAGCTTATTGTACGAAAGCAACGACAGAAGGCAGACTCAGAGGTTGGAAAATTCATACAGCAGGACAGTTACACTTCTGCATCACTGACCGACGGCAAGCGTCTAATCGAGGCAAATGCAGAGAATGCTGCTTCCAATGCATCGATCAGCTTACCACCAATGCCAGAGTACCAGTTGTCAGTTCCTTACCAAGGATGCTACGTCCCAATGCCACCTCTGCCGCAAACGCCGCCGTCGGTTTCTCGAGCTTCATCTTATGACGCCAGTCGATACGCGCAACGAAAGCCACTCGATTCCCAATCCACTTTTCTCAATCAGCAAAGAAAGTCAAGTGACTACATAGGGACTACAAAAAGACGTAAGGGACACGCGGACATTGATGAAACCATACTGGACGTTATTGCGCAGCTCAAGCTCTACCTCACAATTATCAAACTAGGCGTATGTGCGACAGCGTGGATGTTTAATACATTCCTCGGCCTCGCTGTGTTTATGTCGGTTTATCTCTAATAATTCTAGTGTGTTGTCAATGTCAAACGTTAACTTCTTTTGGATTAGATTTATATTTGGAAACGGGCTGGTAGAACGACTGCCTCGATCGAGACTGTTTATGTTAGCAGCCGGACTAAACGCGGACTGGTTTTCATACAGTCGAGCTTGCAATCCCGCTGTTAGTACTCCTAGGCTACGGAGATCTTCTGAAATGATACAACCGCCATCAGTACCTATGCACTACGTTTCTTCTCGGCCTTGCTCGTGATATGACCTTCAGTTATTTCTGTCATCCAGCGGGTTTGCTGTATATGAATCATCTTCTAGGTTGGAGTCTGAATTGGCTTGTAGGCTACTAAATTAGGGTTAATACATTTGCTTTAACAAGTATGGAACAATGTCTATAATGTCAATAACCTGACCTCTTCCGCCTACGGGGAAAACTATCAAAACTATTTGATACAATTTCTTCAGCCGCACGCGCTCGCTCATGTCTGCTGCTTCCCTCCAAATATTTGCCAATGATGAGGTGTCCCAGCCTAAACCCTACATAGGGCGACGTAAATGCCCCAACCCTACGTTTACCACGGCTCTATAAAAGGAGCCGCTGGCCGCCGAAAGCGAAGCTTTCTCTTCTTCTTTTTTTCTTAACTCTCTTTGCCTTTTGGCTTAGATCAAGTGTAGTATCTGTTCTTTTCAGTGTAACAACTGAAATGTCACTATTCGTGACTTTATTTGTTACTCTTATTTTTGTCTCTGGCATTTGGTCCTCTGGGCTTGCCTATGGTCAAATGCATTGTGTCGTTGCTATTGCACTGCCGGCGACTGACGCGAATATCTTCATATTTCCTCTTTGATTCTCTTTCTTCGTGATCGACGGTTGGAGTCAAAGTGATATGGGGTTTTATTAGTTTTTTAAATAAAATAAAATAAACTGAAAATGAAATCTATTTACAGTCACTTTGGTTATGTTGCCTCTTTTATGTGCTGTGTATGCGATGCTACGTAAACCATGAAATTGAGATTTGTATGCCGGTCTAGTCTTTTATTCGTTTGAGCAAAAACAAGATGAGACATTGCCTGTTGCTCTAGCTGTTGAAAGTCCTATAATCGTAATATCCATGGCTGATATTCGACAACATTATTGTATCAGACTTAAAAACCCTGTTGTGAAGGTAGAACCCTATTCCACACTTGGTGGTCATTGAGTGAACTTCAAAATTTGCCAGGAACTCCAGGAACTTGTATCAAGGACTCCACACTTACATCTAAGACCACCAACCGATTGCCCGTGTGGTCAGGCTACCATAGTCAGTGGAGATTACTCACTGCAATTTATCGACTGACGAACACGACTTTCGAGGAATTGAAACGACGCCTTGTGAGATATTTCGGAACATATGCAACTGACACCATGATCCTAGCAAGCAGCTTCCTTCCGCGTATGCTTCGGACGCGAACACGGACTATATTCGCAAATGGTTCAGTTCTGGGAGCGGCAAACGCGCCTGCGAGGTCAGCTTTCTCTCCACAAGCCACAATCGACGTGATGGCCTGTAATGGCAGTTTAACGTTCACTCGTGGCAAGCGAAGCCGGGCCGGCGGCGAGCTGCAGCAGAAGCAGAAAATTGGTAAGTAGGTGCATATAGAAGAAATGATGGAGATGTGATCCTAACACTACTTGTGCAGTTAATATGCTGAGTTTAATCAGCCCGAGACGGAAGCAACCGCGTCGTATTAAGATGTCTTATGAAGATTTACTCCGCCACAGAACAGTACACAGAGCATGGCAATTAATCGTTCGAACTAAGCGGGAGGAGAGACGACTTGAACTTCAGAAACAGTATTACAAGATGAAGCACGCCTGCGACGAATTGCGAAATGCCAGCCACGTTTTGTATGAGAGTGCGATGGAGAAACCTTCTCCGATACGATTTCCCATGGAATACAGAATTCCCACCTTGACCCCGCCACGGCGAATCTGGGATGCGACATGGAAACCACCAGCAGAGGAGAAGAAGCGGAGGAGAACTGTGTAATTGCGACAAATTCAGCATTGCCTGGTTTCACGTTGGTGTTTAAGGTCGCGAAGAAGCCGACCCTTCTTCAGTCTGTGGTACATAGGTTATTTAGATTCTATAAATATAGTGAAGTTGCAGGTGATTCTGGAAGGATGAAGTATGCTTTGGAAAAAACGATCAAATTTGCTAATAAACATGGCAAACCTAGACAAACCGCAAAAAATGATAACACTGCAATAATGACAACAAATAATATATGTGACATCGGCCAGAGATAACAAAGGTACACCCATAACAAAGAAATGCCAAACTGAAAAGGACAATATATATAATATACCCTAACAAGAAATCGAAGCCGTAACAAACAAAAGCTATGAACAATAAACAGCCGCACTCGTGATGTTCGGCACTAGCCAAACAAACTATTAATGGAAAAATTGTCGAAGCCACAATACATGCTACCTACGACTTCTTATTACTCGAGGCACCATCCGTCCATCCTAGTCTAAATGTCAGAACAATTGAGCCTGCACGACGAACTTCTCTATACATACCACTGAGCCAGGGCGCTGCTGGAACGTTACTACCAGCAAGACCAAGTCCTCCAATACTCCAGGTGTTTTCGAACAATGGCGACGATTCAGACGGTTTCTTCGTAGCGCTGAATGGATCTGGGAAAAGATTGGACTGACCAAACAAAGGACGAGAAGCTCCTAGACCTATAGGCAACGCTGCCGCAATTGCGCCACCATTCGGTCCGATCGAAGGCGATTCTCCGGGCGCACGAGGAGCGGCGCGGCGCGCGGAAGGTTGATAGAAAGGAATATCGTCCTCGTCAAGCAGTGCGCGACTACCCATAACATGTGGATTCGACGCTAAGATTTGATCATCATTTGCCGACGAAGACGAGCTATGCGGCTCGTCGCTGCGAGACGTGTTACTAGGTGGTCTCTGAATAGGATGTGGTCGCTGAATAGGCTTTGACTTTGGCGAAGTTGGAGTTGGCCCGTTTATCGCCGACATTCCAACATTATTAACACCGTCGAAGCTGCTAGACAGTCGTCGATCGAGCATTGCGGTTGCAGCAACAGTAGCTGGAGACACTCCCTCGCTCACAGCTGCATTACTTAGAACGGAGGAAACCGATGACGGCACTGCAAGACCAGGAGCGCCGCTTATCGATGAGGAGGCAAGCCCAATAGGAGTCGTGCCCGTCCGGCTTGGCACGCCAAAGGGAAAGGACGATAATCCGTTCGCCTGCTGAGTACCCTGGTTGAAGTCCAAGCCAACGAAAGACTGTCGCGATTGCGGCGGAAGAGCCTGAGGCCGCGCTTGCTGGGTCATAGGCGAGAACGAATTGGCGGACAAAGGTGACACAAAAGCGCGGTAGCCTGCATTCTGACCCAAGGTATTCCCATATAGTCCCAGAGGAACAGGTGATACGGACGCTGCCGTCGATCCCTGCTGACCTAAGGAAAAGTCTCCAACAAATGACGGCCGCGAAGGGATTGAATTGGCTGGAATTTGACCATCAGATTGCGACAACGACTCTGATGATGGCACACCAGGAAGTCCATTTAATGCAGGCGATACAGGCGATGCTGATGCAGGAGCGGCAGTTGTACGCGACGTCGGCTGGGTTGTAGAAGATTGCGGAACTGCAGAACCAGGAGCCACCGTTGGTAGACCAGCCCGTGAGGGTGTTGGTGTTTTCTGAATTGGGAACGTTGTAGTAGCAGGTAGTGCAGATGGGGAGGCGTGCGACGGTGACGCGTAAAGAGGCGTTTGCTTTCCAGATGGAATAGCTTGCAGTGGAGCAGCGACGAACGGAGACTGAGCTTGCGCGTACTGATGAAGAAGATTTTGCTGCTGCTGCTGCTGCTGCTGCTGTTGCTGCTGTTGCTGCTGAAGCTGTTGTTGCTGTTGTTGCTGCTGTTGTTGCTGCTGAAGCTGCTGCTGGATTTGTTGCTGCTGCACTTGTAGCCGTTTTGCGTACACCTCACGCTGCAAAGCTTCTTTCCGCGCTCGAGCCTCCCGCTCCTTGACCTCCCGATCTCGCATCTCCTTCTCTTTTTGCTGGCGAGCGAGAGTCTCGAAACGCTCTTGCTCTTCCCGTTGTTTCCGTTCAGCCTCAAGCTTCTCCTTACGTTCTTGCTCTTCTTTCTCGCGCTTGTCACGCAGTTCACGCTCTCTCTGCTCCTTTTGCTCGCGTTCCTTTCGAGCTTGCTCTTCTCTTTTCTTACGCTCATTCTCCTCGCGCGCCTTCCGCTTTCGTTCGCGTTCAGCCTCTCTGTCACGCTCTTCTTGCTGCCGCCTTCGCCGCTCTTCATCTTTTCTTATGCGCTCTTCCTCCTGCGCTTTGCGTTCGGCTTCTTTCTTGAGACGCTGTTCCTCCCGCTTTTTCCGTGCGTCTGCCGCTTTCCGAAGTTCCTCAGCACGTTGGGCGGCCTCTTCCGCAGCCTTTTCGGCTTCACGACGAACGCGCTCTTCTTCTTTGGCCTGTTTTTGTTGTCGCTTCTTATCCTTCTTCTTTTCCTTTTCCTTGGCCTTTTTAATTTCGCGCTCTTCACGTAGCCGATTTTCTTCGTCAAGCTCCTCCAAGAGTTTTCGTTGCCGCTCTTGAGAAACTTTTTCGCGGTAGGCCGTGAGCACACGTTGTTCGAACATCCGAGCTGCGAAGATTTGAAACATGCGTCGACCTTCTTCCATTCGTTGCTCTTCACTCATGGAATCCTGTAGCAACAATCAACATCTACACATTCACGAGAAATAAACTTGATCCTTACTACCTCATCATCATCATCCTCATCATCTTCGTAGTCCTCGTCATCCTCTTCATCGTCGTAATCGTCGTCGTCGTCATATTCGGTAGCAGCAAGTGCCTCCTCTTCGCGAGCCATTCGTCTCTCAGCAAGCTGTTCCATCATTTCAATGAATTTCTTGCCATCGTTCTTGAGAAGGTCGTCCGCAACAGTTAATATCCCGCCTTGGACCGTGAGACTGTTACCAAAATTGAAAAAGTCGCGAGGAATGTCGTGATTTAGCAGTTCTGGAGGTTGATCGGATTCAGAGTAATCATCGTCGTCGTCTAGGTCGTCTTCATCGTCTTCGTCATCTTGCAGTTCCTTCACAAGTGCCGACGGCGAATGTGATCCCAGGGGATATGCTGACTGTAAAGATGGCGGTGGAACAGGTCCATATTTTTGCTGATGATTTGCGTACTGCTCGAGTTCCTCGTAGTAAGCGTCGTAGAGCACTTCGAGCTCTTTCTCAATAGCAGTTCGTTTGCGTCCGCAAACCGAACAACTACAACTATGCTTCTGCTGCTCCTTCATCTTTCGAAGAACTGCCTCCTTTTCCACTTTGACAAGACTTCTCCTTTCCTCTTCGCCCAGACTAAGCCAGAAGTCCTTTATTCGCTCGCGCTCTTCGTTCGTGTTCGTGTTCCATATTCGATCGTTTTTCTTGTTACTGCCATTTGCCATACTAGTATTATTGTTGTTGCTGTTATTGATATTATTATTAGCATTACTTTTCTTTTTCTTCTTTTTCTTCGATTTTTTCGAAGTCTCGGCGTCTGGTTCGTAGTCCTCCGAAGCGTACTCGTCCACAAAACTCGGATTGCCATGGACATGCGCCGACCCGTTCGTGCTGAGTTCGTAATGTTCTAAACTTGCCGTGTTGTCATTCACGTGGTGGTCTTCATCAAGCGATGAGTTGGCACTTGCAGTCGCATTTTGACCTCTACGTTTCTTCTTTTTCTTCTTATTCGAGGTACTGTTACTTGCAGATTTTGGCGTATAACTCGACTCCGTATTTATCGCCGATAGATGCGACATCGACGGAATACCGTTTACCGCGCTAGTCGCCAGAGGTAGTGGCGCTGCTGTCGATATACTGGTCATGTTGCTGATGATTGGAGCCGTTGAGATTTCTGTCGATGCGGCCTTTGCTTGACAACGATTGCGATGGTTCCGCCCCTCTACAGCCTCCACTGTATTTCTCAGACCGTAATTCACGGCGCCGTGATCAGCGTTACGCGTGTAACCTCTCGTTTGGAAGCCTGCAGTAAAAGTCTTATCACATCAATAACACATTTAGGGCATTACCGCTAGAAGTTTGGCCAGCTTATGCATAAATGCTAATTACAGTACCAGACCCTCGGAGTAACGTTTGTCTGCTGACTGGTGATCCAATTATGGATTAAAATTAAAAATTGCCCAAGGGCACTTAACAAGCCAGCATACGTTCGAATGCATCGCTCTATAAACTAGCATGCATTCAAGCCAATAAACTGTACTAGATATGCATTTCTCTAAGTTGTTGCAATCATAAATTTATGGTACCGCCCGTTCCTGTCATTCATGTCTTTATTTCAGCTACAGTTGTTCCAAATCGCTACGTTGCACTTGTCTCGGAAAGTTTGCGTATGCAATGTGATGAGACAGTTGGATAGATATACCCACAGCATATATTAATATACAGTTAAATTGGTTATTGGCTGCAATCACCGGAATTTTCACGACCTTCAATTCCTATTTATCTTATCCGAACTACCGATAGTTTTTACCTGATCCATTTGGCAACATGTACTTATTATATCTGGTGAGGTATCTTGCACAATCCTGCACCCTATCAGATTTTTACTCTGTTACTTGAATTGAGAGTCTTGCGGCCTGCTGCTTTCCCGCTATGAGCAGCATGATGACGTAGCTCATTTTATTGCTTGTACTTGACAACCATCGCATATATGTCTGCTATTAATTAAGAAAAGTTGACATAAAACTGGTATATTGTGCAGTAGAGAGCCGCAGATGATTTGTTTGTCGGCGAAATATAATTGGGCAACGTCTCCTGCCAATTAGTATCACGAATATTACAATTACGCTATACATTTAATATGGAGGGCGATCGACTGAATAACGGGTTAGAACACGGCCAAGTACCGACGAGCAATGACAAATGCAATAGTAATATAATCTTTTGGATATACTTCCTGGAGAAAGCTATTTTAGTTTGCAGATTTGTTTAATTGAATCTTAAATTTACCACCGTTTGCTGTCCAACTTCCCCGTACCTTAACGAAAAATGTCGCCTGTCGGTGACGCCGTCAAGGTCATAAGCGAGGTCCCGCCGACTCGCCAGTCAGCCTGTGTGAAAAAATCAATATTTGTCAGCCTCATTGCTGGTCGACGGCTGAGTCTTAATTAATGTAGATGCGGAAGACTAGCCAAGATAAAATTTCGGTATTTCGGGGATGACGTCAGAGTGGAAGGATTGTGTTCAAACCGAAAACCAACTGAAAAACAGTTTTCTGCGCCGTATGGTCGCGTTTTGGAGCCGTAGAGCCAAAAATCGCATTTTGGAACGGATTCAAGTTACGACTGGGAACCGCCCGCGCCCTAGCATTGCTAGAAAGCAAGCGACATATAGTACACAATCCTTACTGCCTCACCACTCCTCGACATTCGCTCGGCTTGCTACGTCCTCCCACGCATTTAGTTGGCGGGTTCCGTGGTGCATTGTCACCGTATCTCTTCCATTGTGTGTATCCTTTTAGCGGCCCAGTTATAGCCCATCCCGCAGCTCAATGGCCAATCGCGACGTCATCCGCAGGTACGTTCACTCCAATGAGTGCTGCCTTGTCCGCTAATGGAAGCCTTGCTAATGGATTGTCTAGAAAACTGGTGATTGTCGGTGATGGTGCTTGCGGGAAGACATCGCTTCTGAGTGTGTTTACCCTTGGCGAATTCCCAAAAGTATGTGATGGTTTGACGCCTGTGACGGCAGTGTCCTGGAAGATCAGTGTTGCTGCAGATATTCTCGATAGCGCTGCTTGTTGCCCAGAGGTTTGCAAATCATAATTTCCCAATAGTGCTAACATTTTTGATAGGAGCATGTACGTGACTTGCCGTGATTGTTATTTTTCAATATGAGAATTCTAAGTCGCTTCTAGCTACCGACTGTGTTTGAAACATACGTCACAGATTGTCGAGTGAGTTTGTTGTCTTACTTTAACTATTTGGAACTACTTCTAATGCGTATTCAGGTTGATGGCAAATCGGTTCAGCTTGCATTATGGGATACAGCGTATGTTCATCTTTGCATTTGGTTACTGGGAATATCTGGCATTTTTATCAGGAAACACGTCTAACGGGCTCTTAGTGGCCAAGAAGAATATGAGGTTCGGATTTACATTTTTTTTCCGAATTAAATAATCTTTTAGGCGCTAATTTGTCCAGCGTTTACGCCCACTGTCATATTCCAAGGCGCATGTCATTTTAGTTGGTTTCGCCGTTGATACGCCAGACTCGTTGGACAACGTCGCCGCAAAAGTATGTAGCCGGTATTACCATAGTTCGAGTCCAGGAAGCTGATTGTAATAATAGTGGATAACAGAAATAAACGAATTGTGCCCTAATATTCCAATTATTCTGGTCGGTCTTAAGAAGGATTTGCGGCAAGATTCTCGTGCCATGGAGGAATCACGGCGGCGGGGTCAGAGATTTGTTACTCCAGCCGAAGCAGAGCTTGTAGCGAGACAGGTTGGCGCCCGGAAGTACCTAGAGTGCTCGGCCCTCACTGGTGAAGGAGTCGATAATGTTTTTGAAGCGGCCACACGAGCAAGTCTGCTGGTTGGCCAGAGACAACAGTCTACATGTTGCGTGATATTGTAGTCGAAGGTTTTTTGTATTCTCTTAGTGGGTTGGCGTCTTGCAGTAAAATTGGCTTGTTATAGATGGTTTTATCGCTTCACGGTGATCAACCACTGTGGTATATCGTATGTTCCGCTTTTATGGCTTTTATCCTGGCAGTCAAAAGTGGTGAGTACGAGCGCCGTGCATATGATTATAACTAACAACTTTTCAGCTTTTATTTACATTAGTTGGTGCCGTTATCGGCTACCCGAGTATTTTGTTCATTTGTTTTATTCATTTCCCGTTTCGTTTATACTCGTTTGTGTTTGCCATTTCCAGTTCTCGTTCGATTGATGCGTTATTTTGATTTAGACAGCTGGGCGATCATATGTGCCAAGTCGCATAGTGATTTGACTTGCATTCGTGGCTATCGTTAGCGCATATTGCCGACAACAACATTTTAATCATCACAGCATTCTTCTGAGTGAAATAGGCTATCACATTGTCCCACCGTCTCATTGCCGCTCCTTCTCGTTAATTTAGTTATTCTCCTTTGTCATTCCTTATGCTGAACGCCAAGTTTTATGTATCTCCTAGTCACTCATTCATTTTCCGGAGTTTGTTTGCCCTTACGTGTTCCGACATCGGTTTGGTTCCCTCAGTCGCTCCTTATATTGCATGCATTTATCGGATTTTTTTTTTCGCTCGGATAAGGTATGTGCAATGCTATTTATCTCTATTGAAATAGCTGACTCAGTTTTAAGAGTTTTCTTTGTCTATTATGCTGCACACATTTATTAATGGTGCGCGTATTCCAAATCATGCCGCCATGTTTTCGTGACATAATATTAATATTGCTTTGCATTTTAGTTTCTAATAAGTTCTGGTTATTGATTATATTGTTGCATAACTTAATACTATAGCTTGGTAATAATCATGGTGTTTGGTAGTCATTCATTCTTTACTCTCGGGAGGGTATGCATATGTCGCTCATTTTCAACAGTTTGTTCAGTTGCGTCACATTCATTTTGGTCTAGATATTTGTCTGTTGTTGCACATATTTCTACGATATACAGTCCTTACAAATTTGCTGCTTTCATTGGTTTGCTTTCATAATATGATGGTGAGATGATGTTGATAAGAAGACCTCGGTTGTCAGTGTATTACTTAGTTTTGCGTCCATTTGAGCTATTTCAATATCCCAGTGCATGTACAATCCGTCTGTTTTCGCGAGTCATGGGGACGATTCATACAACCGTATATAAAACGGTAGTCATTGGCACTGTAATTGGTTAATTGTCTCGCTTACAACGCTATTACACCTACTACCGGCAATAGATACCCTTGACCTAGAACAGAAGAGGAATATTTTTAAATGAGTATCAGCAGATCAACGTAATATGGTGGTGGCCTAGCATACATTAACGTTACAGTGGGAAATAGAAAACAGCGATTTCATTTCGGGAGAGATGTAAACTGGTCCATGGGGAAGGTGGGGGAAGTGACGATTCCAACCCTACTGTCAACCAGAGCTTCCAATTATCCAAAGATTTGAAAACGGTAACGAACCAGGCCGGGAGGGAGACAACAATACGAATCCATTTCAAATTGCGGAAAATAGCACCAACGGCAGCTAGTGCAGTCCGGTTTTTAAGTAAATATAAAAGTACACTAATAATCCATACAGATCGAACAAACAAAATCGGACCTAAAAGTGACAAAATAAGCCAGAAATTTCTTTTCGGAAACGACGGGAGCCTAACGATGGCGGAGGAAATAAAAAATAATAACATAGATAGCAACATATAAAAAATTGAAAAACACAAACAGGAAATATCAAAAAACTTCTACAAAATTACTATCGGTAACGTTAACAATCCGAGAGGTAGTCGCATCTACCAAGAATCGTTATTGGCAGTGGAGTGGGCAGCCGCAAAGTCGCCGTCAGGAGACACCTCTTCAGCATGGTCCCAGTCTCCGGTAGCAGTCGTGTCCGGAGGTGGTGGTAGGGGGGCACGATCATCGTCCCTATCGCGGTCGCGATCACCACCACGGCGGTCGCCACGGTCTCGGTCTCTGCGGTCGTATCTGTCACCACGGTCACGTCTGTCCCGATCTCTGCGGGGAGAGCGGGATCGGTCACGACGTCTGTAGCCGTCATCGTCACCGCCAAATCTGTTACCATAGGATCTACGGGGAGGTGAGCCACGGCGATAAGGCGAACGCGATCTATCGCGGGGAGGGTCCGAAATCTAGTCTTGTTAGTCATATTCGCTACTTATCCATGTAAACAAAGCTAACCTCATCCTTGAGGGTAACTGGGACACCCTTGACATCTTCTCCAGTAAGTTTGCTCATGGCAGTCTCGAGATCATCTTGGCGTTCAAATTCGATCATACTAAAAGTCGCAAATTAACAATCAACCCATTATTGAGAGAAATCAAGCTTGCATACCCAGTGCCATCGCGATCACGGGAGACATCGGCAAAGAGAATATCAACACTAGCCCGACGAGCGAAATCCTTAAGGTCCTATTATAAAAAAAAATGAAATTTAATTAATTTAATGGTCCGGTGGGCCCGAGATGAAAGGCAGATAAACACATAGCGCCGTAGAGTCCCGGAAAAGTCCTCTTGGTCTTCTTGAGCGACAAGAATGAAATAAACGAAGGCAAAACCGATGGTAGGAATCACAAACAAGGGTCCATATAAAGGGAGAGAAATACTCAGAGCACGAACTGCAAGCCACGAAAGCATCCCTCGAAGACACAAAGAAAACGATCCAATAAGTATGAGGACCTTTGGATGGAAAGCCTGTATATCGGCCCGCGGCCTTATCTACTGGAGCGATTCACAAGGGGGTATGAAGGATAAAAGGGCCACAACAAAAAAAAAAGGCGAAGAGACGGAACGCCAAAAAATAGCAGGAATATCCACAACAAAAACGCAAAAGAAAGACCGGGCTGCTCCGAAAAAATTCGGAAGGGATGTAACAATTTCCCTTAAATGCTAAGTAAACTAATACGACAATAACTCACCTGCCAGCTGCAATCCGAAGGAAGTCCAGACACGCGAATACGGAATGCACTACGACGGGGACGACGGTCGCGACCACCATCTCGACCACTATCTCGACCACCATCTCGACCACCATCTCGACCACCATCTCGACCGCCTTCACGGCGACCATAATCGCCGCGTTCGCGGATATCCCGTCGGAAGTCATCACGACGACGCTGAACCTTGGCGAATTCAACTTGGAGGCGCTCGCCCATGAAGTCCTTGTTGTCTACATTGACATTTGTTAACAGCTACAACATCAGATCCTTGATTGGTCTTACTGAATTCTGCAAATAACGTTAGTACCCAATTTCCCAAAAACCACACTTACAATAGACGCACCAGAAACAGCATCTTGAGCATCCCTTGGGTTCTCAAACTCAATGAAGCCCTGAGGAGAAGTCAATATTAGTATGAGCGATATAATGTACTATAGATACCAGAAGACATACAAATCCGGACATTAGTTTAACCTCCACAAGCTTTCCATAACCTTTGAAGAGATTCTCGATGTCCGATCGCTCGACTATATTAGTTTAGAGCGTTAGCACAATTAGCATGTACAATAAATGCGCCATTAACGCATTCGTATGTGATTTAATCAAAACAACATACCATCGCGAGCAATAGGACGCATGTAAACTCGAACGTCTGAATATTGTGACATTTTTAAGTAAAAATAGAGCGCAACAGCAGGTAAAGGTAGGTTCAAGTATTTAGCAAATGTGCGATGATTTGCAAAGTGGGGATGAAGATGGGCGGCGTCAAGTCAACCCGTTGAACTCTTTGAACCTGTGCCACGAGTTGACAGGCGAATTTGACGCTGGAGGGTTTGTCAACGGGTTAGGGCATCGGCGAACTTACTTTCGAGTTTCGACCCTCGGATCAACACCACATAAATCAGCTGGCATGTCTGCTCGACGCACTTGACGCGCAGTATATTTGCAAATTAATCAATTAACTGCGTATCGCCATGCCACAATTACCGAAGCCCAAAATACGAGCAGCCACAGTAAGGAGTGCCCTTGGCAATGCAACACCACCTCCGCCTCCCCGAAAGAGAGTGCAGATATCTGGAAGTGCGCCGAAAGGATCAGATAGAGGCATTAGCCCTGCAGAGATGAAGGAGCGACGGCGGAAATTTTTGATTACGGCAGGTGGATTATATGGCACTTTTCTTGTTGGTGCATATTATTGGATATCATACGTTGTGGCTCAAGGAGGCCCGTATGAGGAAGCGAAGCCCAGAGACACAACTCAAACTTACGAAGAATTGGCGAAACAATACGATAGAATTATAGGTCGTGATGAATTGTTTATGGGTTTATCTTTTTGGCGGAAAGATGTCGCAAAGCATGCGACGGTAGGTCGTGTTGGCTGAGACAGACTTTTGGCATTGCTAATACTTTGTAGGGAGACGTACTAGAAGTTTCCTGTGGCACTGGACGAAACATTAGTTATCTAAATATTCCCGCAGTGAAGTCCATTACTTTTGTGGATGCGTCGGAGCAGATGGTCGAACAAACGAAAGAAAAATTCAAAGATCGTTATCCTAAATACCAGAATGCTCAATTTGTAGCTAAGAAAGTGGAAGACTTGCCTCTAGACAAAAAGTACGATACAGTTTTCGAGACGTTTGGGCTATGCTCGCATGAAGACCCCGTTTATGTCCTGATGCATCTTCAGGATCTGCTAAAACCTGGCGGAAAGATCGTCCTACTCGAACATGGACGGGGAACCTGGGATGTCGTCAATCGGATTTTGGACAAGAGCGCAGCCTCACGTGCTGAAGTTTTCGGTTGTCGATGGAATCTAGACATTGGAGGAATTGTGCGCAAAAGTGGACTCGTCATTGACAAGGAGTCGCGGTCGCATTTTGGAACTACGTGGACAATAATTGCACATCGTGCAGGCGATGTGATATCACCGGAACCGAAAAAGAGATTCTTCATCTGGTAAAGAACTGTACATTATCCTCTACTTGTAAATAGAATCACGATTAGCTTGCATGCGAATTCGACCTATTTGTCCATCCAGCACACTCACTCGTTACGTGCAAATTGTTGCTCAAGCATCGGTTTGGTCTATCAGGAGGCACAGATTATCTGATAAGTACAGAATCATCTGTGCAAGAGGCCGTATAAGTTAGATAGCTGGCGGACCGGTATTTGTTAGATCAGAACTGCAACCAAAGAACTATCTCTTTTGAGGATTCGGCCCTACATTATTCTTTCGGAAGCATCTGAAAGGGAGGCTGTGGCGCATGTCAGGATTTTGCATGCGGCTTGAGACGAATTGCCCTGTTAATGAAGTCGTCTGCGTAAACTCTGTTCGTTAGTTACCGCCGAAAACTTTCCGAAGGTTGTTTTATGAGTACATATTCTCTTCCATTTTCCGAACCTGCTTTGCAGTCATGCGGAATTGGTGTGGTTATTGTCTCGTACAATGCATCTGGAAAATATTGCAGTTCTATACATACATATTAGTAGCAGCTACCTTAGTAAACAGCATCCCGGGAGCGCACGTGCAAGTACCAAGGCAGGAGGAGCCTCAGTTAGTCAAATAGTCGAACTTTATAGCGCATATAAACAAACCATACCATAACATAACAGGCATAGTGTGAGATTATGCTAAAGCTGTTTTAGTCTAGCGTCGTTTCTGAAGGTGGTCCGTGCAACGTTTTTTAGGTCTAGTTGTGGCGATGTAGGCCCAGAAAACCCTAACCTTTACGAGTATATAAGAGCCGCTTCGCCCCACCTCTGTCCGAATTTTACATACGGAAGCTCGGCTCGTGCTCGTCACACGTTTTGAGGCAAACACAACCCTAACCGCATCATTCCTCTCAACCTCCCCTGTACATAGTCATAGGCTAGGGTGACATTAACTTGTTTTACTCTGTCTGATTTTCATCTATTTTTGGTCAATATGGAGTCTCTCACAGTTCCGAGGACGGCTGCTCAAGCCAAAGCCTTCGTGGCGCCGACATCGTTGTCGTTCCCTATGCAACCGTCTGATATCACTCCTCCCACTGAGCACATGTCCGACACGTCTCAAATTGATGTAAAGCCCAACCTTGACATTGCCCCTGCCACCCCAGCTGCTACTCCTGGTACAAGTGCGGCTCTTGGCGCTAACGCGAGCGTGTCGGGCATTGTCCCTACATTACAGTATGAAGACATTTTGGGAGTGCTTTCGGTTTAATTTTGCTAACATAGTCTAGAAATATTGTCGCCACTGTTAACCTTGAGTGTCGGTTGGACTTGAAAACTATTGCTCTTCATGCCCGTAATGCCGAATACAATCCTAAGGTATGATGGTGCTCGGTGATGACTTCAGGCATACTGAGAAGCATCATGTTAACATGGTATGATAGCGTTTCGCAGCTGTTATTATGCGTATCCGTGAGCCCAAGACCACTGCGTTGATCTTTGCTTCTGGCAAGATGGTAGTTACTGGTGCGAAGAGCGAGGACGATTCGAAGCTCGCGTCCCGCAAGTACGCCCGTATTATCCAGAAGCTCGGATTCAATGCCAAGTTCATGGAATTTAAGATCCAGAACATTGTCGGCTCTTGCGACGTTCGGTTCCCGATCCGACTCGAGGGTCTTGCGTTTGCTCACGGTCACTTCAGTTCTGTATGCATGCCTTTATATTCCATGTGGATGGCATCTTGTTGACAGTAGTAGTATGAACCCGAGCTCTTCCCTGGTCTTATTTACCGTATGGTCAAGCCGAAGATCGTGCTTCTGATCTTCGTATCTGGAAAGATTGTTCTTACTGGTGCGAAGGTCAGAGAAGAGATCTACGCGGCGTTTGAGGTAATTCCTCTTTTTATTTCTGTGACCTAGGGTGATTGAGAGTCGGGGTGTGCAGGCTGGCATGTGTTGTTTGTTTTGAATTTGTTGCTAACTGTTTAGGCTATTTATCCTGTACTTAGCGAGTACCGCAAGCAGTAAGCGACTCATTTGTCGTAATGCGCCGTCACTTTTTCGTACTTATAATTTCCCGCATATTACCCCCAACTTACTTTGCAATATCTGTCTTTTTGCATCATTACCAACAAATACCTCAACAACATCTTTCATCCGGCCGCTTGAACGTTGGTGGTGAGAACGTTTGGGATGGCTGTGTACATTAGTTTTGCGCATCGAACCTCACCGATTTTATGTTATAGGAACTGGAGCATATTTAAAGGATTTTAGTTTGATTGTATATCATTATGGCTTCTCAATTTGTTTTTAGTATTTTTAGTATATAGAATAGCAAATTGGAAAAAAATCTGAAAATTTGGAAGACATACGTGACATATTTCATACGTAAGGCTTGCTGCTGATCTTGTGTAACACGCGTGCAAGACAAGCAACAAAGGATCTGCGAAACTGGGTTAGGTTTGGCTGCGACCGCCGGCCTCAAAAAGCGTCTGTCGCCATCTCCTCTAACTATAAATGAGCTCAGGTTGTAAAGTGTCAAGAATGTATTTGAACGAAGCAATCCAGCGATGATGTCTTCCGCGATTCCGACTATCATAACACCTTCGGCATCGTCATCATCATCATCAAGCGCACCGATCGCGCTGCTGAGGCCGCCTGGTTCGGATGCCAGCGTGCGGGATCGGCGGCGGTCTGTCGGCAAATCAAGTGCTCCGCTATTAAAGCTGGACACGAATGTGTCCAATATTCAGAGTCAGAATTATACGGTTGTGAATCGGGCAAAGTAAGTATTTCTATTACAATTTTTTTTTAACTTGGACGGAGAGCAAAGGCGCTGACAAAGAGTCAGGGCGCTTGCGCGGAATATTAGGGATCAGCTGGCGAGTGCGCGGAATGCGGATCAGAAGGAGCATGAGGACCTTGAGCAATTGGAGGATGAGTTGCGGCAACGGCTAAAGGACATTGAGATGCATATCAAGCATTTGCAGGATATGCGTGACCAGATTCAGGAGTTTACGCGCGTGTTGGATCAGGAGAATGTGCGTGCTGGGTCGGAGTTTGCGGTCAAGTTGGATAAAATCGAGACGTTTAGACAGGAGTTGGGAGTCGTTGATCAGTTGGAGAAAAGGTTGAAGGATTCGTCGGCTCGTGTTGATGATTATAAGGAGAGACTGGAGGGTATTAGGCAGGCGATTGAAGATGAGCAGAAGAGGCAGATTGATATGGAGAGGCGGACGTACAGTAAGTTCTTGAATTCCGAATATCATTATTGGAGTGTTAACGGAGTGTACAGCTCAGCAGAGTATTTTTTGGTGCTGCGTTTCAGTCGCAGCACTGGTGCTGATTGTAGGTTACGTAATCCAAGTCTATCGATAACTGCCACCTCAGGGTTCGTGAAATTGAACCTAGCCTATATTTTGCGTATTCACCGCAGGTGATTCTCGATCTGAGTTTCTAGGGTTATCTTGCATTATAGCATGTGCTCTTGGCGATAACGGCAAATTATCCTGGACTGGATGTGTGATTACTCACACCTCACTCCTACCTTGCCGTTTGACAACTGGGGTACTGCAGAGGATAGTTTCTGGATATGGTCTCGATGGCAGACATGTGGAGTGGTCGTGAGCTGTGACGCGGTTGATTGTACATATTTGTGGCATATTGGTTGAATTTTAACCCATGCCAAATCGGTTAGAGTACGGGATCCATGTAAAGGGTCCCGTCAGTCGATTGGCCGTTCTAATCTACTTATCGAAGGCAAGGGATGCGACGACGCGGCTGCGACATTTAAAGGGCGATGGGATGGACTAATAACAGCGTCGACACTGGTCCTTGTGATGGACTTCTATTTTGAGTTGCGTGAAGGTGAACAGCGCGGGGAGGATTCTCAGCCAATGGCGTACGTCTCTGGAGAGCATGCCCCGGGTGAAAGGCAGCCAGCAGGCAGTCGCAAGCCCACATTCTCGACGAGGCAGCAAACATCCACTAATGGCCATGTCTGAAATATGCATTTATAAACTATTGCTTTAAATGGTAAACGTTGTCGCGTGTAACATGGCCAAATATGCTCGAAATGCAGAATATGGCAACGGATTGCCCCAAGAGGGGACCTAAAGCGAGAACACACCGCCACGGCATCTCGATCCCTATTTGGTGGCTGTGCACGTCAGTGCCCTGAACGTGAGTGTGGCGCCATCGTTGAGTGTCAAAAGCTTCCCAGGAACGCGCGTGTTCATCCTTGCACGGCCTTCATCAAACTGAAACTTACAATCCAGTAAACAGCGCACGCGTTACGCGCTAATCTCCTCAAACCAAACCACATATATTTTCCAGTATTCCCGCAGTGCCTCTAAACTCGCAGCAAGTCCCATCCTATGCAGCTTACTACTCCGGCGCTCTAAGTGTCATCGCCAAGTCCGTAACTCTTATCCTCGCGTCTTTTAAGTATTTATCTACTTGAAAGATGCGCGTTCTTTCAATATCGACTACAATCTCCGCGAGCTTCAGGTCCCTGTTCAACTACGCTTGCAGGTGCACGCCCGGCATCTCGACTTTGCTCGTCATAGCGCTCATCATCTTCGGCCATGATTCAATTTGCTTCGTCGCGCTCACCCTGGTCTGTCATTTGTTTGTCGTCTCCTACACCGTCCGGTCCTGTTACGGCATGTATGCGACATGGAAAGGCATGATTAGGACAGCAGATGAGTACAGCAAAACTACGCCTATTCCAGTCTCCTCTCCGATATCTAGATCAAATGCGGCGTCCCGATGTGCTCGCGACACCAATATTATCGACGACCTCACCGGGTCCGGGTCCGATGTTTCTAGCGAAAGCGATGAGCACGATATTGAAAGCAGCGTGAGCAGCTATGATGTTGGTGAGACTCTTGAAACCATGGCGGACTCAGGTGCACCTATCCATGCCATTTTTGTGCCGAATTATAAGGAGAGTTTGGATACCTTGCGGGAGACGCTGAGTATGCTCGCTAGTCACGCCATGGCTCACTCGTATTATGATGTATGTTGGCAGTACATATCGACGCCAACCAGTGCTGACCTGCATTCATTAGATATATCTCGCCATGGAGGCTCAGGAGAATGACGCAGAATCAAAAGCTTCAACTCTAATATCCGAATTCGCACCTATGTTTCGATACATAACTTACACCGTGCATCCAGGAGACTTACCTGGCGAAGCTAGAGGCAAGTCCTCGAATGTGGCGTGGGCCACTCGTGCTGCTTCCCGGCGATACCGCACTCTTCTTCAGTCCAACGTCGTGTTCACGACAATGGATGCCGACACTCATCTTCTCGCAAGTTATTTTCAGACCATCACTGCTCATTGTGTCCGCGAAGGTACCGACAATTTTACAATGTTCGTCCCGCCGATTGTGTTCGACCGTAACGCACATAATATTTCACCTATTGTCAGATGCGCGGACATGCTTTGGTCGGCCGCGGGTATTGCCGGGTTGTATGAGACATCGCCGATTCGGATACCCACGTCAGTGTACTCAGTCACATTGACCCTTGTGCGATATGTTGATTTCTGGGATACCGGCCCAGGGGCCATTGGCGAGGATCTGCACATGTACTTGAAATGCTTTTTCCGAACACGCGGTCAGCTTAAGACTGTGACTGTCTACAGTCCCGCGTCTCACTGTAACGTTGAGCACGGCGACGCGACCGCGAATATGAATATCGGCCAACGATGGATGCTCTCTTCACAGGCTCGATTTAAACAGGCTGGTCGTCATATGTGGGGAATAGTGGATTCGGGATACGCTATTCGTCATATCATCGCGTTGATTACTGGTGGGAATGATGGTACTGAGTCATCCGGGCATGTTCAGGACAGCTATTTGGAGCAAGATGAGGAATTGTCGTTAGATCTGCCCGAGAAAGCATCTGCTATATACATCTCAAGCGTACCGTCGTCACCTCCACCAGCAAGGATCACCGCCCAAGTTCCGTGGAAACGTGTCGTAATCTTGTTACATCGTCTCTACGAGGCCCATTTTCTTCCGGTACATTATTTCATCGACGTCCTGGCATGTTCTTTTCTTCCCATGTTGGTTACAGTCCCAACGTCGTCTTTGTTATCGACAGTACTAGTCTATACCAATCATCTCCGGAAAGCCGCTGCTTTCGGCGTGATATTCCAAATGGCCATCTACGAGCGCTTGCACTCCACAGCTTTGCACCTCCGCCTACACTCCATCCGGACAGCGCTCTCCTCCCCATCTTCTCATATATCTCCAATCTCCAAATCAACTCCCAAATCTAACGAAATCGTTCGCCAGTCGTTGAAACAGGTCGACATATCTCCACGGGGCAGATGGATCAATTGTCTCGATTACGTCCTATTTCCGATCGCTGGTACCGTTTTCGGCGCGGTTCCCGCTATTAAAGCGCAAATTTTGCAGTTTTGGAGTACGAGCTTTGTGTATGAGGTATCATCGAAACCAGTTAGATCGCAATAGATTTGTGCTAGACTGTTATATTTGCATGGGTGTACTATAGTGAGTTTGACTATACTTAAATTTCGGAGGGGCGCATTTCGGATATATAGAATTTTGTACGATACTTGCTTTAGAAATTTTCTAATCGCTTTGTGGATCATGTAGTATTTATCGCTTTGAGGATCTGTGGGAATTATCTCTGTTTGTGGATCTGTAGTAATAATTTATCTCTTTGTAGATCTGTAGTAATTTATAATCTCTTTGTGTATCTGTGGTAATTGATCATCGAGTGGAGCTCTGCTAATTTGTGATCGCTTTTGTAGATGTTTGGTCCCTTTAGTTGTGTTGTTACCGAGGATGACGTAGCTGTCATTCGAAGGTTCGGTAAATACACAGCAGACCATCGAGATCTTGACGAGTAATCACATAACACTTTTATCATACTAAATCATCAACATCAGTCCCCACATACGGGCCAGAAATTGAATCGGATTTGGGGCAGCCATTATTGTATTAATTTGGTGTAGCGCTCTACTTGCCAGCGAGATCTTTGCGGTCTATTAGGTCTACAAGTAAAGAATACGATAAGGCGGTTTATCATGGCTGACACGGCATTTTTGGACGCGATTGCTGACTCGGATGTCCGTGATGAAGTAGCATCTTACATCTGTATGGTATACGACTACTTATTATAGGCGCGAATTTACTAACGATCCCATTCCAGCTACACACTCCGACGCAACATCCGTCTTCGCGAGCCTGATATCCCACTTTGCTCCGCCGCCCAGCACCTCCAAAAAACGCAAACACTCACCGCAGCTCCATTCGTCATCCGGACCAGCAACATCCCCGCTTCTTATCGCCCCAGGTATCTCGTTTTCGGTCCCGCAACGCAAGAAACTCACGCTCGCGATATACTCTGACCGAATCGTTCTCCTGCCCGGCACCGCAAGCACAACCGACAGCGAAATAATATACAGTGTCTCGACACGAGACTTGACTGGGTACATGTACCTCCAAACTCCCGCCCGCGCAACCAAATCCTACACAATGGTGCTCCTCCCCCGTACGCCGTCCCCGAACAAGTTCGACGCAATGGTCTTCACTGTGCCTGACTCCGCGGCCACATTCACAGGCACGCAAGCCACCGACAACGAACACGCGAGCGCCATCATCCTCCGCGTCTTATCGAATCTCGGAATCCCGCGTCTCGACGACACGCAAACGTTCGCCGTAGAAGCACATCGCGGGACGAAAGACGGGTATTTGAATTTCTCCACTCACGGCGTGCTGTTTGGGTTCAAGAAACCGATTTGGTATGTCGACAAAGAAGATATCGACGCAGTCTCATACGAGTCCATCACGCGCGTAACGTTTAACCTCATGATCGCGGTCGCCGGGGACGAGGAGGTGGAGTTTGGCATGATTGATCAGGAATGGTTCGCTGAGATCGATGCGTATGTGAAGAAGTGGGGCCTAGCGGATCGGAGTATGGCGGAGGAGAGGATGGCAAAAAGCGAACTCAAGCACAAGCACCATGAAAATGGCGGCGAGCTTTCGAAAGCGGAGCAGAAGTGGCGGGAACAGGGCGGCGAAGTTGAGGACGGAGCACCTGGAGAACTCTCGGCCAATGAGGACGATGATGACGAGGAGGACGATGAGAATTTCGAGATCGATGAGGATGATGACGACGGTGGGTCGCCGAGCGAGAGCAGCGGTGAAGAAGACGGTGGCGGTGGCGGGCAGCGAGATTATGACGAGCCAGATTACGACGAGCCAGAGTCGGATGAGTAAGATGTACCGTGTTGTACGATAGCGAGTCAGTTTGATCGGATTAGTGTTATGTACAGTAGCATACCCGTTTCAATCATTTCAATTACAATCACCCCAACCTATATAACAGGTTTACATTAATTATTACTAAACAGCGACCAAATATTCGCAAACATTTAAATCAACTATTAAATCAGTAAATGATCCATACACCATACCCACATTCCAATCCCTTATAAGTACAATAGAATAACCAAGCCTCTTTAATACCCCTGTCTCGACCCAACTTACAGTAAAACACAATCAATGCATCATCAAGTTCTTCAACCCACTTAGTTCGGAATGCTGCGACAGAAATTCATCCCAGTCGTCCGGTATGGCGCCTAGGAACCTCGCTTCAGCAGCCCTCGTCGTCGGCTGTGGGTCCATGCTTGCTTGCTGTGACATCACATTCACATCGACAACCCACGACGGCTGCTGCTGTTGCTGTAGCGGTTGCAGTTGCAGTTGCGATTGTTGTTGCTGTGGTTGTTGTTGTTGCTGCTGCCCCGGTTCAACGTAGCCCGGCGTCAGCTCCATGGAACTGCTTCCTGAACTCAACGGTGTCCCGAGACCAATTCTAGCATCCTCGACATTATCCTGCAAAAACGGACCCCCACCACCTAACACCGCGCCCATATCGACGACTAGATCAGACGGCGACTTGATCCCCTGGGGCGACTGCACCAACTGCGGCTGTGGTCGCACATTCATTGCGGACAGCGACTGCTGTGGTTGTTGGTACATGTACGGCGGCAAAAACCTTCCAAACAATTGCGCTTCCAGTTTGTCCATCGGGCCAGCCGAATACGCCATCATCGCCGCCGCCGATATTTCCGCGTTGGGATCATACGATGGAGGAGCCAACGCGATTTTATCGCCAGCAGGGTCGTTCATCATTTGTGAGAAGTCGTTGCCCACAGCACGTGTGTTGGCAGATGTACCGAGAGAAGGAAAGTATAGCATTGTGTTAACGTTGGACAATGTTGCGTTCGCGAGGTCAGAAACATCCACCTCTGGCATTACAGATTGTGAGACTGGCGAGGGCGAGCTAAGGGTGTCTGCGTAGCCACCGGACGCTTCAGCACGGTCAGCACGGGCGAAGAATTCATCGTAAGATGGTGCTGGCGTTGGAACGAACGCGGCTGAGCGATTCTCACCACTGTTGCCCATCCCGGCAAACATATTCGGGGGAGGAACTTTCGGCGAAGACGTATTCATGCCACTGGCATGCAGATTAGCGTGCTTGTGAGGGAATTGCTGCGATTGTTGAGGCGGCTGAAAATGTGGAACGCCTGATGATGACTTTATCGGTCTCTGAGAAATGCTACCACTTCTTGGCAGCGTTCCAGGCTCAGTCTGATGCGCCTGTCCGCTATCGCTCCTCCGCTTGCGTTTCGAATCATCTGGGGTACCGCCCGTCGTCGCGATCGTCGCCATGCGTTTATTTAATAGCTCGAATAAACCTGACAGCATTACATATGTGCGGGCCGCGGCCGCACTCTTGTACTTCATCTTGTTGATCGCATCTTTACCCAGTTCTGCGTCCTTTCGGAACTCGTGCACGTGGGGATTGTACGGGTCTTCATGGACGTAGTAGATCAACACTGCTGTGGAGAAGAAGATCGTGTACACGGAGAACAAATGCGCGCCTCGCAAAACATTACGCCGAATCAGTTCGTCTGCTAAATGTACAACTATGCGTGACGTTGAAATACAATTTGCAGCGCAAGCATACGGCCGCTCGTCAGTCATCTTGTCCTTGTAATTCTGTCCGACGTAGTGAATAAACGGGCGATAAAGAATAATCTTGACAAAGCAGAATGCCATGTTCAGCAGTCTATTCGCTATATACCATTTCTTCGGCGGGTCAATACCCGGTCGGAGTTCAAATGGTAACGAGTCTAGCCAGTGCTGGAGATCGTTCTCTAACTCAAGGACTTTGACGTAACTGACGCAGTTCGTGGCTGAGGCACCCGGCTGAGTAACCGGCGTACGTGGCTTGATCGGGTACACGTCCTCGACAATATGTGACAGAATTGCCATCAGTCTGGTATGTACGTTTGCAATCAACTGTTGCGTAATGACGCCAACCGGGTGGGGGAGAATACCAGTCTCGGTAATGTACTCGTCGTCAATTTCAAGTGGCTGCTCTTGGTCAATGTCGTTCTCATCAATACATCTCGGTAAGCCAAGCATAGCCGAAACATGAATATCCATCTTCCTTATTGTCCAAAACACACGCTTGCGGACTTCCGCCTCAACAGGGCTAAAGCTATACGCCACCTTGCGGTGCAGTCCCAGTCTCAGAGCGGCACGAAGCGCGATACCGATGTACGAGTAGCACGTTGACAGGCGCGCTGTGCTCTGCAAAAACATGATCATAAGGATGACAGCCTGGATGGCGTCCGTATCCCGCGCCTCCGTAATATCAATCATTTTGCGGGCTGCAACAAAGTACTTGTATCCCTCGCCGACGTCTTTGCGCTCTGCATTTCGCATATCTTGGGTAAACAACACGCCGACAGCCAAGAAGCAATAGACGAGTGGCAAAAAGCTGATTTGCGCTGGTGTATAATCGTCAGGATCTGTAGCGTACAACTCATCTAATCGGCGCCGCATCGTCGGCCGATGACCGAACCGGATGACAATGCAGGCTTGGTCCCAGACTGCGTTGATGAGCTGCAATGCTACTTCTTTGGTGGGAAGGATGATTTTGAACTCTGCCATCTGCTGGTAGTAGTAGTAATCTGACGGCGAATCATCTATTCCAGTAGTGCCGACACTACTATTATCGCTTTCTGGGGAGTAGTGAAACGAAGATGTCTTGGGCAAATCTGCGGGAATACAGTCAGGGTGATCATTAAGGAAATGCGCGCGCACGTGTTGCAGGAACGCACGACCAGACGAATGACCAACGTAATCGAGGTGCCCGGTCTCGTCGACGTCAAGACGGCCGAGCGACACTACCATAGACTCGATATTTGTGTCTCTGTCCTGAGGCGTTGTTGTCTTCGCCAAACTCGGAGAAGGTGTGGCGGTCTCGTTCGAGGTCGAGTCAGTGGTGGTGGGTAATTGGGGTGGCATCTGCGAGTTCGCAGCCTGTAATGCAGCGCTCGCGGTTTCAGTCAGCGCAGGATTCGCTTTCGCCTTGAGTTGGCTGAGAAAACGAGGAACGTCGAACCCTGACTTGTAGATGTCAACTCCGGGAATAAGAGCCTGTAGTACGGCATTCGACTGCTGTAATCGCGACTCGAGCTGATGGATGTAGAATGGGGCTGGATTCCGGCGTCGATTCGACGGCTGATCATACGTACATTCTGTCTTCTGTCAGTCGAGAAATTGTCAAATGGAATTCATAACAGCATACCGTAGCTATAAACTGTACAGTGCGTACACGGTTGTTTTCCATCACACTTTATCTTCTTTCGACGACCTTAACAGATTGTTAGCAACCCATGGTCAAAACATTGACCACAGCAAGCAGACACTGACATTCATCGCAAGCGCGAGTAACTCGCCGCCGCTTCTGAATAGGTGTAGGATTCATAGGATTTACCGTCCCCTGCATTACACCATCAGCGCCGGCCTCGGTCTTCACTGCGTCTCCTTTGATGGGATCGTCAGACTCTTCGTCATCAGGGTCAATGTCATGCTCGTCGATATCAAAGCCGTCGTCGTCTTCCTCGTCGAGTTCTTGCTGGCGAGCGGCAGAGGCGTCGTTACGAGCGGTACCGGCGGCTGCATGAGAAGAAGAAGAAGCAGCAGCAGTAGTGGAAACATCGGAAGGGAACATGATAAATGAAATGTAGGTTGCTTTGAGTGGTAATGGATTTCGGATCTCTACAGGGATACAAGGGGAGCGGCCGTCACATTGGACGGAGAATGAGACTGGTAAGGCCGCCTAGGCCCAGAAGAGGACGGCCGATCGCAGATAGTAATTCGCGAGATCGAGACGACCGTGAGCGGAGGCAGACGCAGGAAATCGGAGGAGTAGCAGAAGTATGGAAGACGGAACTCGGAAAACAATCTCTCTTTCACCACTAACTACCGGTCGGAGGTGAGTGACATGTCCTGCGTCTAATACTTCCTTGAGCACACAGAGGTTTGCTTAAAAATTCGTAATTAACTTTAACCATCGAAGTATCAAACGCCACGAAACCCTTCCATACATCAGCACATTGAACTGGACTCGGAAAGCCGCAGTGAATATCGGTGACGCCTTACGCCGCAATGGCCTAACTAGGCATTGCAACGAGGGTGTTGAGTGTTTTTAATATTTTTTTTAGAATATTTTGATGAGTGCCTCGTTATTGTGGATATGCGATACTGTCTTCTCGTCGTGTGTACCAAGGCGTATGTATCTACGCTAGTCCCAAAGCAACCAAAACCTCATGAATCTTCTTTCGTAATCGTCGCGCCGCCCTACCTATTTTATCGCCTTCGGATGTTTCCTAGTGCAGGGAACCGCGACCGGCCCGCTTGTGGTGAGTTCCTTGCTAACCCTCAGCTACTTGACCGCGGGCGCAAAGGTTTGCATCCGATGGTGCTGTGCTAATGCGCAATGATATAAAATCATATCCCAAATGCAATATTATTATACATACATCATGGTCGTTAAACATCACACATTATTATGCACGCAAATTCCCTCTACCTAGCCCACTTGCCCGATCATGTTACAAATCCAAGTCTAGTTCTCCTTCCGCGGCTCGCCCGCCGACTCCATTTCTATGTTTTCCACCGGATTTGTCTTCGTCTACTAGTGCATCCACATCTTTACACCTGTCCTCTTCTGTCCTCTCCTCTGCGTTCTGTTCTGACCTGTTCTCCTCTTGTTGCTCATTGCCCTCTTCTTGATTGTCAGTACCCTCTTCTTGATTGTCAGTACCCTCTTCTTGATTGTCAGTACCCTCTTCTTGATTGTCATTGCCCTCTTCTTTCTGCTTCAACCGACGCTGTTCCTGCGCTTTCCGAGCAGCTGCCCGAGCCCGCCTTCTAGCGGCACGCGCATCACCAGCCGTTGGCCCAGCCGCCCTCAACTTAGCCAGCAAATTATCCATAACCGCGTTCTCGGGCGCACCCTCCTTCTTCTCCTCCGTGCTTTGCATTCCATTCGCAAGCTCATCAACTGACACTGCCTTCTTCTGTGCATCAAGAAGATTCTTCCGGCGCGCCTCATACATCCGCTGTTCGTCCTCCCGATGCAGATTCTCCTTCCGTGCCTTTTGGAAATCCGCCACAAAGTTTGCGAATTTGAGGAAAAAACTTGTGCGCGAAGCTGCATCCGTCACGTCTTCGCCAAAGTACTTCAGGACATTGTCGAACGTCGTCGCAGTATTTCGCAAATGTTCTTCTAGGTACTCCTTTTTTGTACGAGCTTCGGACAAGAATGGCAGGACGACTTTCAACGCACGGTCTTCGGGGTGGAAGATGCTGCGGTCCGACAGGTTGCCAAAGTCGACCGAATCCTGAACATTCTTTATTGTCTGGATAAATTGCCGACAATCTGACTGTACTTGCTCCACAGACACTATTATCCGTTAGCATATTCTGACGCACAAGCCAACCAGGTAGATACAGACATACACTTAGAGGCCAAAACGACGTCCTTCAAATCATCAATAAACTCATCCAAATGCCCAAACGAAGTCCGCACAATCTTCTCCACATAATGCAAGAAAGTCATCGTGTTCTGCTCGTCCTTCGTAAACGCCAGCCGCTGTAAGGTCCCGACTTTAAAGCCAGTAGCCTGTTTAGTCGGATCATTCATGTAGTTTCCTACTGCTAGGATAATATCCAGCAAATCTCTCAAGTTTCGCGAGTTTCGAGTCGCTTCACTGGCAGTATCTACCAGTTTGAGCTTACTCAGCAGTTCGTCGTAGTCCCGTTCCAGATTGCGAGTGAGTAGGAGTGCTCGCATGCGGGACCTCCAGTACGCTTGCAGATTGAAGCAAAGTTCGAGATACACCTGGTCTGCTCGGGTGAGTTCTGACGGATCTTTCTCGCGCGACCTTTTCTCCATCGAATTTCCCCACATCGTGCTGTAGGGCAACAGATTTCGAGACTAGCCACGTCAGCATCCCCTTGAGCACAACGAATTCACCAAACCAAACTTACCACAGAGTCCGGAATCCTCACAAGATCGTCCTTTGCCAAGAACTCTAGCACGTTGGTATTATTCATAACATCCCGATCGCACCTTAATATCTTCCCAATCATCTCGTCTACAGCCAAGCCCGCATAAGCATGCAAGTTAATCTCAAACTGTTGGGCCAAATCCCGAGAAATAAATGACTTCTTCTCCTCCATCGTCTTGCGCGCGCCGGGACCAAGTTTCTTGATCTCCTTGGCCGCGAAAATTCGCTCAACTTCGTCGAAGATGCCTTTTTGCCGCAACACACCGTATATCCCTGCCCGCGTGCTCTTACGGTTCTGCTTCACTTTGGACCTCCTTTTGTCTTTGAAATACTCGGGTGAACCATCCGGGTCGGCATTCCCGTTGTCTTGCTCGTCCGCGCCGTCGCCAATTTCGTCTTCCGCGTTGTCTTTGACTGCCCAAAGCGTGTACTCAACGGCATCGAGTTTCTCCCAATGCATGGGCTTTAGCTTTTTTCTCGATCGAACGATGGGTTCTGGCGTAGGCGTCGGTGACAGTGCCTTTGGAAGCGTATTGCCTAAGGTTGGTGGTGGTAGTGGCGGTGCCATCGGAATGACACCTGGTGGGGGAGGCGGTGGAGGCGGAGGGGGTGGAGGCGCTGCACCATTAGCAACTATTAGGCTGCCGGGCAGAGGCGGTGGTGGTGGTGGTGGTGCTGGCGGCGGGCCGGCCGTGAATGTAAGGTTTCCTGGCAGTGGTGGCGGAGCTGGCGGCGGAGGCAGGGCTGCTCCGTTACTAGATCCAAATTGTAAGTTCGTGGGAATTGATGGAGGCGGAGGGTGTGAAGTTGAGAAATTGAGATTGTCTGCGAGTGGTGGTGGTGATGGTGGTGGTGGTGATGGTCCTGCTGCTGCTTCGTCAGGTTTAGCGATCAGATTCTCAGCTGACGCAAACGTCACTTCTGTGCTGGAAGTCTGTGTGATTGCGGATCCCTCTGCACTGACAACTGGCAGTGCAGATAGCATTGCAGGAACTTCGATAGCCAGACCCGAAGTTTTTGTAGACCGTGTCGATGTAGAAAGAGCAGGCTGTTCTGATGTAATAGCTCCGGGAGCTGCAGGATCCACGGAAAGAGTAGCTGGAATGACAGAGATTGAAATGACATGCGGTGACCCAAACTCAAACTGGCTTGACGTATCAGCGGAACCGGCGACAACGTCGCCAGGTCGAGGCGTGTTGACGGATAGCGGGGGCGATCCAAACTCGTAAGATGGCTCAATCGTACTCGCCCCTGACGGTGATGACAGGCGTCCGGTATTTACACTGTCTGGGCCATATACCGGCTGATGCAACGACGATATATCCGACGTGGATACAGAATGTGGGATCGATCTGCCAACAGATACATTTGTAATCGGCCGCGACAAAGACGAGACCGACCGTTTCGAGAAGACATCGGCAGTATCATCATCATCCTTTTCGTCATCGCTACCATCAATCTTCTTGACTTTCTTTGTGAGTTCTACGAGATAGGTCGCTGAAGCGGACTTGATAAGGGCTGAGTCTCTAGGTAGCGGCTTGCGTGGACCACGTGGTCGAGTGATCGTGACCACGCGCGCCTTCTGCTCAAAACTTGCCGAACTTTCGTCTTCATCTCCATAACTCGTGCGACTCGAGTTATCTGTAAACTCTTCCTTAATTGATGGTGACCAAGACGACGTCTGTGAATGGTACGAACTATGACTGGGTGCAGACTGTGAATGCGAATGCGAGACAACATAGCTCTCCCGCCCGCGAGAACTGCCGAGAAGAGCATTGTTGGCCGCATTCTGAAAATAGTCTCGTTCAACACCCTCGCGCTTGACGGCCTCCATCCGTTCCCTTAACTGCCGCAACTGCGGTGATATCTCGGTTCGTGCATCCCACGCTCTGCCTTCTTGACTGTACTGAATCTCCTCTCTTGCCAGCTGCGCGTCGAGCCGCTCGAGAACCGCTTTTCGGTCGTCTGCTCTGAATTTGTTTCCGCTGGATGACTGCCCATACGGGGCTGGAAACTCAGCTTGCTGCAGCAGCAAGTATAGTTCACGAGTCTCAATCTCGTAGTTCTGAAGGCGATTCATGTGCGATCGCGTCAACTCCTCTAGTTCGTGCCGCAGCGCGTTGTTAGTCCGCCGCTGTAACGCAATAATCTCACTTTGTTCCGACACTTCTTTCTTGAGCTTCGCGACCATACCGTCCGCGCCAAGGGAAACCTGCCGCGCCATCTCATCGCGTTCCGCGATCGCAGCTTCCGCACGCTTGTTGGCCTCATTTGCTTCCAAAATCGCGCGGCGAGCTTGGTCGTCGGAGTGCATCTTATTCATGATCTCTTGAATACTATACTGCAGCGTCGAACGAAGATCGCGATCTGGTAAGATCCTGTCCATGACGACGTACGACAAAATACCATCGATTAATTTGTACGCATTTGCTCGATCGTCACTTTTGTCGTCCCGCACGAGCAGTAGATGCTGCATAGACGATACAAAGAAGTCTTCGGACGGTGTGCCTCTCACGCGTCTCCAGATATCTTCTGCGATTTCAACAGGATCGTCTAAGTCGCGGATCTCATCCTCCTGCTGCCTTTCCATGAGATCTTCGTAATCGAGAGCTGCAGCGTCGTCATATTGTTGAATCTGCTCATTAACGAGCTCATATGTGAATTGTTGCATGAGCTGCAATATGCGAGGTAAGCCAGCCGCCTTAAGCTGTGCACGGATGTGGACTCGAATTTTGATATCGTCTGAGCCTTGTGCGAGAATGTTGACGAGAAAGAGAGTCGCGACACTATATTCCATCAAGAGACTTTCAGAGCCAACGCCGCCGGCACGGACTTCTTCACTGGCGCCAACAAGGGAGCCCATCTTGCCACGACCATTGAGGGTGTTTTCGACAGTACTGATCCAAGCGTCGAAGCGGCCTTGTTCGTTCAAATGTGCTTTCAATTGATCGAACGCGTTGATAACCTGCGTATGCCCGTATGGACGGGCCCAGTGTGCAAGGAAAGTAAGGATATCTGTTACCAATCGTCGCGTGGCTAATCGCGGAGACACTATCGAGCCAATCAAAGCTGGAATACACTTCGTTGATCGTAGTGCTTCGTCTGCTGCATCTTCCAGGTTGAGTAGTGCTTTTAAGCATTTCACATATTCATATTCAAGTTCGACATTGAGTTCAGTGTTCCATGAATACCGCATATTGATATGTGAAATTGCGGTACACAACGCCAACTGACCTTGAGCATCAATGAATTGTCGTACCCAACCTATCGGTTCCGTGCGAAGACACACCCACAGATTGCCCAGCTGCTTCGAAGAGATTGCTTGCTCCATGATTTTTCGAACATACCATTCCGGCGAATTTTCGTTCTCCTTCGAAGTACTCTTTCGTCGCAAGTTCTTGGATTCAGTAAGCGCGTCTTGGCGGATTAGCATCCACTTCTTTGCTGTCGAATAATTGAGCATCTGTTGTCTTGCTTGCTGCGGAAGTGACTTAAAATCGCGTTTGTTCTAAATTCGTAAGCCTATATTATCGATCATGGCGACAGAGTGCGCACCATTAACTCTTGGAACATCCTATCAACTGTAGCATCGTTCTTTGGCTTCTCAAGCATGAAATCCGCAGTCGCGACACTCGCGATGCTCGACCTAGTTCCCCGTGATTGCGTGCTGTATAGACTCTGAGAACCATCGTTCGTATCCCCGGATTGCCCAATAATTGGGTACTCAAAGCTACTCTGCCTGACGGTCGCCTGACTGCTCACTGATCTCTGCGACGATACACTAGTCGTGTGTCCCAAGTAGCTCCTCAACGTAGTAGGAGATAGGCTCCCGTCCTCGGTGAGTGAACCTGTACTAGACGCAGCTGACGACATGGTACTTGATCGACGCGGTGCAGCAGGTCGCACCTGCTGAGACGGCAAACTCTGCGTGCTACTGTTGCTGCTATCTCCGCTGGTCATTGACCGCTTCCCGGTACTCTTGATATGTATCCGCCGCGACAGAAAGTTAGTTCCATTGCCAGAACCCGAGCGCGTAGGTGTGGGGATCCCATTCGGAGACTGATTCATTGTCCTAACACGCCGGCACTAAGCCGGTACGCGATTTCTCGTGTCTAGTACCTCCAACCGTCTTATATAGCGATAAAATGGTTGGCGACGGGGATAGGCAACGGGGTCGTGTTGAGCAAAAGGTCGTGGTTCTTGTAACTGATACGATTAAAAGGAGACCTGCCGCCGCCCCAGTCAATACCAAGGGCAAGCCTCTCCACAGTTAGCTTCGATCACGTGCCACCGATATCGGTCCCGAGACCAGTTTGTGGGTTAGGGCACACACCTTAAGTAAACAAATCTCGGCAGGGCCAAAACTATGCTGTTCCTTACTGATCCCAGATCACGCAGAAGATTAGAGATGAGTCGACCGGTGAATCCTTGGTTGGCATCTAAGGGGCTGCTATATGACATTGTTTTTCAGGCCGCAGATCGACGGAATGATGTGCAATTGCTTCAAAATGACGAAGAGTCGGCGCGTCTCGCTACCGCTGACTGGCAGCTTGTTACAAGCTGGATGATGCCTCAGACGATGTTGCACTCCCCGGGAAGTACAGTCATGGCAGCAGCTATAAGGCTACGGCAGAGAAATCTTATGGACCGACTTTTGAATTGGTATATCGGTATGCGCTTATGAAATTCGATGATAAGATGATGATCTGGCTCACTGTCGCTAGATACTGTGCGTTCTCACTTTGCATTGCATGGACTACCAGCAATTAAGAATCCTAACGTTCCTGGAATATTGTCTGATTTAATTTCAGTCGGCAATGGCTTGAAAAGAGTTCTTGCGACGTTATGCGACGCCTTGCATCACTACATGTTTCCTATCTCTTTCATATATGCTGACAACTCGAATAAAGACGACATGCTAGCACGGATACGGTTCCGACATTCACTTAATGCAATGATAGATATTGCATTGTCTGATCATGAGTTTCAGTTAATGGCACATATGCTGGTCGAGCATCATTTAGCAGCCTGCGGCAAGCACGAGCAGGACCAGATGGTTGATGACCGTGATGAAGCCCAGCGACTTGCCTTCTTGGCGGAGATCAGACAGCAAATAGATGTTTTACAAGTGCAGGACCGCATGGAGCGTATTGTGGCCGAAGTCTATCACAAATTTATGCCGCGTTACATATCACGGCAGTATGCGAGAATCTGGGAGCAAGAACAGTGTGCTGAACCCCTGATGGTGGAACTGAAGAATCTTATATATGGGCCCATATCTCGGTGTATCAGTGCTCTAATTCGGAGGGATGAATTGCTTGAAGCACGTCTCTACGAGTTAGCTGCAGAGTGTTTGGTAAAATTAGGGTGAGTTCGATTCGAGAGGTTAGGAATAACATATATACTAATACTCTACAGCATTGAGGAAATGTTTGACATTGTTATATACTTTCCAGACTCAATACCGGCCCTTGGATATCTCAAAATGTGCCTGAAGACGCAAGAGCACCGCGCACAACTCGTTACGGAATTCCAGAACGCATGCCATGCTCGGCTGTTACATTGCGGCGCGAATACATCAGACATCATTTCATTCTATATGTCAACAATCAGAGCCTTCAAGCTACTAGAGCCGCGAGGGGTATTGCTAGATAAGGTCTCCCGGTCGATTCGCCGATATTTACGTGATCGAGAAGATACCGTCAAGTGTATTGTAAACGGCATGCTTGAAGTGGAGGATGCGAATACAGGGGATCTTTCTGAACTGGGTAAAGAGCTTGCTTCTTCATCTGGTTCTCAAAGCGCTGATGCAGCTGATGATAACGGCTACTCTGACATGAATTGGGTTCCGGATCCCGTTGATGCTGCCCCTGATTTTAGAAACAAGCGGTCGTCAGACTTTATTGGTTCATTATTGTCACTGTACGACAACAAGGAAGTGTTTGTCAAGGAGATTGTGGTGGTATTGGCGAACAGACTCCTAGACCTCAAGAATTATGAAATTGACAGAGAGATGATGCATCTAGAGCTACTTAAGCTATTGTTTGGTGAATCTGATCTGCACAACTGTGACGTGATGGTCAAAGATATTTTGGAAAGTAAACGCGTGGATTCGAACATTCATGATCCTATGACGGTGGCGCCTGGTACTTATCCTGTTGCCGGTATTGTGCATGCTAGTATGCTGTCGAAGTTGTTCTGGCCTGCGTTCCGAGATGAGGATCTTGCTTTACCGCCAGTTGTTGAGGAGTACGTCAGAAATTGTCGAGAAATGACATAGAATATGCTAACAAAGTAACTAGGCTACTAAATCGCTATTCAGCCAAGTTCTCTATTCTGAAATCTGCTCGGAAGCTTACGTGGTTGAAGCGACTTGGTAGTGTTGACGTGACACTGGAGTTAGAAGACCGCACTTTGGACTTCACTGTGTCGCCTGACCGCGCTTCAATGATTTACCTGTTCCAGGAAAAGTGTATGTATGTCTGATACATATTACATTGAACAAAGTTTTGACGCGTGTTAGCCACATATACGCTGACTGAGCTTACGGCGAGATTGAACTTAGACGAGACAACGACACGGCGCGCGCTCAGCTTCTGGATCAAAAACGATGTCTTAAAGGAGGACGAGTCATGCAATGATAAGTACATCCTTCTCGAACGCGCTGAGGAGAGCAAAAAGAAGGGTATGATGATTCTGTCTGTATTCGATAGGTAGTGCTACTAATCGTCTTATTACAAGTGTTGCTCGATGATGCGGCCGAATCGTCTGTCCAGACTACAGAAGAGAAAGCCACCGAGGAGATGCGCATTTACTGGTATGCTACTAATGTCTTGCGATCTCGTACATGATGGCTAACGGTTGTAAAAGGTCTTACGTTAATGGCATGCTGACAAACATACCGGCGCTACCGATCGACCGCATACAGTCGTTCTTGAAGATGCTGATTCCAAAGGAAGTTGGCTACTCACGCAACGTCGACGAACTTCGTGACTTTCTAACAGTGATGGTCGCTGAAGAGAAGCTCGAGTACGTGAGCGGAAGCTACCGGCTGAAGAGGTGATCGCCTTGTGTGAATTCTGTGACCGACAGAGACTCGTTGAATCTCGTGTCTGATGGAAATCTTGGAGGGCGGGGCTACAGAGACGCTGGATATATAGGAGAGCATGCAAATCAAAGTAGTGAGTCATGTTAAGCATCTAGGCGTTCCGGAGTATTTGCGTTTGTTTTTGTGTGTTGCTAAACGTTTGTGACGCGTGTAAGTATGTTGAGGTGATACCCAATGGTATGATGCTGAACACGCCTAATATGTTCTGAACTCGATATCCGATAGATATTCGGCACTCGCGACCGCGAGGATTGAAACCGTTGAAGGTGATGGTTGCATTATCGCAACACATGTCGGATGACGACAGAAGGCTAGCAGCCGACGTCAGGCCATTTGCCAGTCGGCTGTCTTTGTCAAGAACTTGTGTCATCAGATCCTGGCCGGCCGCCACGTCGGCGCAGCGCGCACTTTGTGTAGTTATCGTGATCGCTCTGCGATTGCCATAGACGACGAAAGACCCATTTAATTTATTCAGGGCTGGAGTAGGCGAAAGAGGGCTTCCCAGTAAGACTTAGTTCAATGGTGTGGCTGGAGTTCGAGGAGGGTGCGGCGCGGGCGTGGCGGGTGGTCACACCACATTTCTGACTTCGATTATGATTGACAGCTAAGAGTGCGAGTCTTCGCCGTTGCCTTCGACCTGCCTGCCCTCACCGGCTCAACACCAAGTTGACATTACAGACTACCGTACGTCAGGTCTCCGCCACTCTCCAGCTTCATCTATTTCGCCTCATATATTTTCATTCTCCCGGGCAGAGTATCCATTCGTAGCCTACGATCCCTCTCTGTCCTGGTCGCACGCTACCTGGTTGCGGCTGCGTTGACCTGATTGCCCATCTTATCGCCAAACCGCGGTCGCATTCTTTCGGCTCTTTCGGTCCGCATCTGGCGGTGCACAACGTCGAATTCAGTCTTGTCGACTCGTTACTCCGCCGGCGGATTAGAGTTAGCTCTGGTCATCCTGCTACGGCAGTAGTAGCTGTCGACAGCGCAACATTGGCGCCCCCGTCTGCATCTACCGCGAAGGCGGTCCCCTCCACAAATCCCAGAATGCCCCCGCCAGCATCCGCAGACGATGGACGAACACATATCATTATAGTCGGTATGTATTGTCTAAAGATCGTGCCGGATTGTCGTTCTGTGCGCTGTAAGCGCCAGATCCGAGAGATTGCTCTATTGTGACAGTGTTGATCCTATCGATGTTGATTTCTAACTGTCACAACAGGAGCCGGCATTATAGGCGTCTGCACGGCGTACTACCTCACACGACATCCACAATTCTCGCCCAAGACCCACAAAATCACTATAATAGAATCAACTAGACCTGCAAGCGGCGCCAGCGGCAAGGCTGGCGGTCTGCTAGCTCTATGGGCGTTCCCGTCACAACTTGTTCCCCTGTCATTTAACCTCCATGAAGAGCTTGCGGAACAATACAATGGCGTCGACGAATGGGCATACAGGCGGCTGCAGACTGTGTCACTAGAAGGCAATCTATCCAAAGCAGCGCGGGTATCGAAGAAGCAGCCGATTGATATAGGTCTCCCGGAAGACTTAGACTGGGTCCGACAGGACATCATGGAGAGCTGGTCGTCACTTTCGGGAAAAGATTCAACTGCTCAGGTCCATCCATATAAGTTCACAATGTTCATGCTTCGACGGGCGCAGGAATCCGGTGCTGTTAACCTTGTGCTGGGCAAGGTGCTGAAGCTAAATTACTCGTCCAAAGGTAATGCCGTCGAATCAGTTGTCTACGCCCCCGTAGGCTCATCCGCTGAGTCAATTTCATCCGAATCGAAGGCGCCGTCGGATGGACAGTCGTCTATTCTGAAGGGTGATAAGATTGTCATCACAGTAGGTCCGTGGACTTCGCGTCTTCTCCCCACCTGCCCTGTCTCTGGTCTCCGGGCGCACTCCATCACCATCACCCCCTCTCGTCCCGTATCTGCGTATGCTCTATTCACAGAACTCAAGGTTGCCAAGGGCAAGTACATATCACCCGAAATATACGCTCGCAAAGACGAGGTCTATATCTGCGGTGAAGGCGACAATTATGTCGAAATTCCGGATACCACCGATGATGTCGAAGTTTTGAAGGAGCGTTGTGAGGAACTGGTCAAATACGCCGGCATTGTCAGCAAGGAGCTACAAGGCGGTAGGATAACTCGGCGGCAAGCATGTTACCTGCCGGTCGTTGATGTCCCATCCACGTCTGGCCCGCTAATAGGCCCGACGAACTCGCAGAATCTTTACGTGGCCAGTGGACATAGTTGCTGGGGTATCAATAACGCTCCGGGAACAGGCAAGATCATGGCTGAAATTTTGTTGGAAGGCGAAGCTAAGAGCGCGGACGTCTCATCACTGGATCCAAGGCGGTATTTCGTCAGCGGGCCATTGCCTGGTGAACAAGTTACGGTGTAACTGTTTCGCATACTATATTTTTGACGGTTTAACAAAATTCATGTGAAGGTGAATGAAAAAGAGGAGTTTTGCCTATATCGATAAACACGCGGAGTTTGCGTGCCGGTTTATGTTATTTTAAGTTTTGTGTATGGTCAGTATGCGAGTCCTGGGAATGTTTCGATATATGTTTGGTGTGCGCGTTCGTTTTGTTGTATATTTCTTAATTTAGCTTTGTTTTATTAGTATTCTCTAATAATGAATTATCTCCGATATGATACGTTACTACAGACAATCTCGTATTATTTTCGCTTGCGTAGAGAATATACGTATATTTTATCTACAAACATTTTTCTTGCGTATGAGGATTTGCATACCAATGGCAGGAGAAAGACTGGTGACGTGAATAGTGTGGTGCTATACAAGCTGAATGCATCTTTTTTGCCGCACGATCAACTGAATGCATATTATACGTTGTATAAACGATAGCCTAGCGGCTTTGCTACACCGGCATGGAGCCCCTCGTTGAGAGACCGAAGATTTTCGGCGTGCGAGTGGACGTGCAAAAGAGTGCGTTACGACCCTTGATGAGATTAAACGGACACGACAGCATAACCATAACGCGAGACCAACTCATATCAGACATCGGGCTAGTCGATAGATTGTCCTTGTACTCAAGAGCTTCCCGAGAGGGAGCTCTGTGTTGGCATTTATGACTTGTCGACATTGCCACCGGATCCAAGTTGGCTGCGTAACAGCGTAACAAGGCGTCCACTTCGAATTACCCGATTCCAGACCCTTTTAACTTCACTTCTTGATACCTGAAAGACGAGTCGCTTATATGTGTAGAGTAGATCAAGTAACGCTGACGGTCCAGCAAAAATTTCCTGACCAGCTACTTAGGATATCTTGCATGTAGCTTTCCATTACGTAGCCAAGCCGGCGGGACAAGAAATACGTTTGTGCGGTAGTAATGCAACTTATAATACATATATATTGCTCGCTATATAGAATGCTGCGGCATTAATTTTATACATAGTTGATCCGAGATGAACCTTTAATATGCTGAATAGTTGTGTGAAATAAATGAAAAAAGTTAATTGTGTCTCCGCGTTTCTTGCAGCAGCTGAGAGTTAGGCCCAATAAATTGCATCCGTCAAACAGATCAAGAAAATACAGACCCACGGATGCTGCCAATAAATGCGTAGATCTTGCGAAGAGATCTTCAAGTGAACTCGACAGGCTAGTCAGTAAGATCGCCAGGCTCCAAGCATATTTGATCTAGAGCGCATGAAGCCGCACAGCGTTAGTCCTAACAGAGTATAGTGCTAGCTGGAGTTAACAGCCTGTCGAGAAAGTTGATCGGGAGGCACTACCAGATCAAGGTTTGGCTGCGCACTCAACCAGAAATCCGGGCGGTCGATGCAGCTGGCGGCCCTGTACATACATATTGGCGGCTTATTCTGTCCAAGTAATATTCTCGTCTCTGACATCTACTACTCGGAGTCGGTCTGAATTATTACTTGCATTGGTTAGGAAAATATTTATTCTCTTAGCTCGTTCGCGTGCTTGCAATCGGCCGCGGTTCATCGTTCGTTTGTCAACATCAGGCCGCATTGACGCCTTACTTGTATTGTCGGTAGCAGCCATCGTCCGGATTTCAACGTATCCTGTAATACTACTCGACACGGAAAGGAGAGCTCGCTCCGGCAGATTGATCCGTCATTCATTGTTGTTCCCGCACTCTATTCAAATGCGCGGCGAGCCACGAATATTGCCGAACGTGTATCTCAATATCTAGTTACACACGCACCATTGAAAATTGCGACATACAATTCACAATGCATGTTTTACAAATTCGACTTCTCGGCATATGCGCCATATTGTACACTGTCACGATATTTATACATCCAACATCCGCAGCTGGCGTCGCAGCGGATCTCCAATCACGTAAGCGCGAGCGTGCTACTGTGCCAGTTACGAAGAGCCAACAGCATTCGCCCAGTAAGCATGCTGAGACGACGACAGATGATTTACAGGCGTGTACAGCGATTGCTCCGCATACAGGAAATTTCTTTGATCTTCGTGGCTTGACGAGAGTTAAGGAGATCGATGAGTGAGTTCATACATGACACAGAACTCCAGCATATGAATAACTAACAGAGATTGTAGATCCGACTTTCATGTCCGCGGCCACGACTACGGTCACAATTTCACAATGAACATTTGCGCACCAGTGCTTGCCGCTGGAGGCAAGTTCTCTGGTGTTGCCGACCCTGTGAACGTTTCGGCATACTACACCACCGACTCTGGCGAACATTTCTCGATCGGCCAGGTCTCTTCTCAACCTCTTTTCCGCGGTCGGCGATTAGTCCTGGAATACATCGACGGCTCACCATGCCCGTCATACCCCAATCTACGCAAATCGTCCATCATCACCCTAGCATGCGATCGCGAGCTGCTATCAAATATCGCCTTGAACTTTGTAGGACAATTGCACGAGTGCGCATACTTTTTTGAGGCCCGAACACCGCATGCGTGCGCTAAAGCCGGTTCGAAAGGAGGTGGCGCGGATACGCTGGGTCCGTTCGGCATGTTTGCGTTGATATTCGCAGTTATGATCATGGTCTACTTGCTTGCGGTCTCGCGACGTCGTGTACCATATTTGCACGCGTTCATTAATGGTGGATTCGGATGGGTTAGAAGGTTGATAGGTTTCCATGACAACAGGAATGGAGGAATTATAGAGAAGGGATATTCGTATAACGGCTGAGTCTCGACAAGGAGAGGAAAGAGCGACAAGAAGGAGATAAGCTGCTGTTGCACTAGCATTGTTACAAAATAGATTTTATGTGTTTGGTTATCTGTAGCATCGAATTGGGAAACGGTTGGGAAATTGGTTTAGTTACTTTTATATTAGGCGTATATCTGTTGCCAGTGGCGATGCAATAATAAAGGCAGGTTATGTTCTCAGTCACTTTGAGAAGTTCTTATACTTCTATACCGACGTTCGTAACTACGGTGTTGACGACGCTACGTGTTAACATAGTCGTAACCGGAGACTCGGAGCGATATATGCACCATTATTAAGTGTATGATTAAAGCGGTTTGTTAGTGACACCTATGGTAACCCACTTGGGGGAGTTGCATCAGGAGCAGGATACAAACATCGCAGGTTCATAGGCTGTCAACGTTCACTGTCCTTGATCACCGGCTAGATACCGGGCCATCAGAGATGAGTGGATACAATATATTAATAACTAGTGCAAATCAGGAATGGAGCAGAGGATATGGTGTTCTCAACCTTCACCATCACTAAATGGCTAGCACAAGAATGCGGAGAAATCGCTTTGCCTGGGGCAAGGGGACGCCTGCGGCGATAGTGGTATCCTAGACGAGTTAAGCCGACCCTGAGACGATAGAGTTTGGGCGGTTTGGTCAATATTGAGGTGGGGCCGAGCCCTTCGCTGAGCCTCATCAAGCCTCATCTATTAACTTTCCTTATTCGGCCAGGGCTTGAACACTGCCAGCTAAACCCTATGCATTAAACCCTAAACCTCCGAAATAAACAGTCACAAACCACATGTGTGGCTGTGCGAGTGCGGAACGTGTCAGCTCGTGAAGCACATGGAGTGCGAACAGGAGTTAGAGAAGACCGCACATGGAAGTTAGGGCTCTATCGACACTTTATTGCCACCGCCACGGACAAGGACGGCAAATTGTAGTCGCTGTAACCGCAAACGGGAGTGGAGTCCTTGTCAGTGGTCAGCAATGTAGAATAGACGTAGCTGGTGGTGGACAAGCTGACCATGAGGACAGTAGATCTGCATTAGTAGTCCACTAAGGCACCGGGAAGACAAAGACAAAGAAATGCGGACGAGACACATTGACGTCAGCCAAATCCGAGCGATGTTTACGACTTCCCTTGTCGGGCAAGGCTAGTTGGTGCAAAGGCTGGCATAAGTGCGAAAACGCAAGCGCGGGACCTGCGCTCAGCAGAGTAAAAAAATTTTTTTTTTAGCCGCGAGCCCAGCAACGGCGCCAGGCCGTATCTTTCTATAAAGCTCTGCTCCACCCGCCACAATTTCCATTTCTTTTCTTCTTTTTTTTTCTTTGTCTACTCACACCCGAAATCATAGCATTTCCATCTGAGTATCTTTAATCTTAAATTACATCCGTCCACTTATCTTTTATACATCCTCCTTAATCTTTCAAAATGGTATGTCCCTTTTTTTGAATTTGAGCGGATCGCATTCTGGTGGCGATCAGTTGGGACAATACGCAACGCTCTTATCGGTGATAACGTGTCTTCATTATCGTGCGCCTGACTGTAATCTGTTACCAATTGAGATTGCCTGTTTTGATCCCAGAAATTCTATAACAATTTATATTTGCGGGATCGGTCTGCTAACAACTTGCTACAGGGAAAAGAGAAGACTCATGTTAATGTCGTCGTTATCGGCCACGTCGATTCCGGCAAGTCTACCACTACTGGTCACTTGATCTACAAGTGCGGTGGTATTGACAAGCGTACCATCGAGAAGTTCGAGAAGGAGGCTGCCGAGCTCGGCAAGGTATGTTCTGATTGAGAGTGAGTTATTGTGAGTCGTTGCAGCCACTAACGTAGCTACAGGGTTCCTTCAAGTACGCCTGGGTTTTGGACAAGTTGAAGGCTGAGCGTGAGCGTGGTATCACCATCGATATCGCTCTCTGGAAGTTCGAGACTCCTAGATACTATGTTACTGTCATTGATGCCCCTGGCCATCGTGATTTCATCAAGAACATGATCACTGGTACCTCGCAGGCTGACTGCGCTATTCTTATCATTGCTGCCGGCACTGGTGAGTTCGAGGCTGGTATCTCGAAGGATGGTCAGACTCGTGAGCACGCTCTTCTCGCCTACACCCTTGGTGTCAGGCAGATTATTGTTGCCATTAACAAGATGGACACCACCAAGTGGTCCGAGGCTCGTTACGACGAAATTGTTAAGGAGACCTCCAACTTCATCAAGAAGGTCGGTTACAACCCCAAGACCGTTCCTTTCGTTCCTATCTCTGGCTGGAACGGTGACAACATGATTGACGCTTCCGATAACTGCCCATGGTACAAGGGCTGGCAGAAGGAGAGCAAGGCTGGTGTCGTCAAGGGCAAGACCCTCCTTGAGGCCATTGACGCCGTTGAGCCTCCTCAGCGCCCCGTCGACAAGCCACTCCGTCTTCCCCTTCAGGATGTTTACAAGATCGGTGGTATTGGAACTGTGCCAGTCGGCCGTGTTGAGACTGGTGCCATCAAGGCCGGTATGGTTGTCACTTTCGCTCCCGCTGGTGTCACCACTGAAGTCAAGTCCGTTGAGATGCACCACGAGCAGCTTGTTGAGGGTCTTCCCGGTGATAACGTCGGTTTCAACGTCAAGAACGTCTCCGTTAAGGAAATCCGCCGTGGTAACGTCTGCGGTGACTCCAAGAATGATCCTCCCAAGGGTGCTGAGTCCTTCAACGCCCAGGTTATCGTCCTCAACCACCCTGGTCAGATCGGTGCTGGCTACGCCCCAGTCCTCGACTGCCACACTGCCCACATTGCTTGCAAGTTCGACACCCTCATTGAGAAGATCGACCGTCGTTCCGGTAAGAAGATGGAGGACAGCCCCAAGTTCCTCAAGTCCGGTGACGCTGCCATCGTTAAGCTTGTGCCGTCCAAGCCCATGTGTGTTGAGGCTTTCACTGACTACCCTCCTCTCGGCCGTTTTGCCGTTCGTGATATGAGACAGACCGTCGCTGTTGGTGTAATCAAGTCCGTTGTCAAGTCTGACAAGGCTGGTGCCGGCAAGGTCACTAAGGCTGCCGTCAAGGCTTCCAAGAAGTAAAAGGTTTTCGTGCTCTTGTTTGTCGTGCAGGATCGGGTATATGTTTATGATACGAAAGGGTGTTTTGCACTTTTCTTTTCAATTTAATTGACAAGTTTACTTACATTGGTTGTGTATGTTATATGTACCTTCATAGGGATATCAATATATACAGGGATATACTATATGTGTTCTATTTAATTCTCGTCGAGTAGATAATATCCATCCATGACATGGCCATGCACTTTTGAAATTCCATGTCAATGTTTTACGAATTATATGGCTCACACTGCAAGTGAGTCCTTCTACTCATATTTCGGTCGTTTTCGCTCGTAGGTTGCAGCCATAAAGTCACGGCAATGAAGGCAGTGTCACTTACTATTGCTAGACAACTTTATATGCAAATGACAATCAATTACCCATATTCGCCACTCTACTTACTACTTGATGGAAGGTCAAATTGCCTCTTGCTCGTCATCTTCTTCGTCCTCATCGACCTCGGAGTCTGATACCGATCCCTCCTCCGCAGAGGAACTCTCGTCCTCGTCTTCATCATTGGCATGCTCTTCATCACCGCTATTATCGTCATGCTCCAACGCCGCCATTCTCGCCGTCTTGCTTCGCGGCTTGCCGGATTTCTTCTTCTCGCTAAGAGATGGCAATGTAGCCTGAAGCTCGCCAGTGACGTCGCCCCTGTGATTCTGATCTTCTAAAGCATCCTTGGCCTCCTTCAATGCCTTCGCCAAACGCTCCCTCAAGTTATCATTCGCATGATTTCCATAGACGCTGACCGCGAAATCAATAACCGCGTCCTCAGTCAACTCCACCTTTGCACGTGGGCCTATCGAGTACGTCCACACTGAGTCACCGGTATCAATACCCATGGTATCTTCCTCTTTCTCGCGTTCAAGATATAAGTGTTTCAGCATCAATTTCAAAACGTCTTCAGTAGATTGTCCGCCGAGTGGAGTATCCTTGTCGATACCGAGCGTTCGCAAATGCTTCATCAACGCGGCACTCGTAATTTGTCCTCCCGAGAGAAGAACGATGCTGCATACAGTAGTCACGATGCCATTATACACTGCATCACCCTCATTCTTCGGCTTTAATACATCGAGCTTTCGAAATGGTTCTGGAAGATTGGAGGTCACGATATATGACTTGGTTGAGCTCGAAGGTGAAGGCTTAGCGAGGCGGCCGCGTTTCTTGGTGCCACGCACGGGAACAGTACGGTTCGGTAATTCGACGAGTTTCATGCCGAGAATGGACGTAAGAAGATTTTGCGATGCCCTGAAAACATGTGCGAAGTCGCGACGGTGACTTGCTTCGAGGACTGGACTTTGTTAGACGCGTAAATTCATAATTATTCATCATCGACAAACCCTCAAAAAATACATACTCTTTTCGTTAACCGTAGTCCTTCGCATCGGATTACGCGCTTGTTCACCCGCGAGCGCCAACCTGACGAGCCGTTTCGCCATACGCGCTATCTCGTCACCAACTTCACGTGGCGTGCTACCGTCAGTTCGCGTGGTTTCATCATCAGGTCGGTCTACTATCGAAACATCTGCCTCCGTTGCTTCCAAACGGCGAGCTGCTGCACGCGCAGACCGCGCAGAAGTGGCATCTTGCTGCTTGTTGCGACGCCGTTGGACGCGTGATGATGCCACATCCGAGTCATAGGCGTACTCATCGTCGTTGTCATCATCTGATGCCTGTAGAATTCGTTATTAATGAATACTATGTATATCTAAAACCAGCGCGAAGAGCTACGCGGCTCCTACATGACCTTCAACAGGAAGTACGTACGTCTCTTCGTGATCGTCTTCGTCCAGGCATGTCGTCGGATAAAGCCTTGCCCTTCAATTATTACAAGTGGCTCAGTTTGCTAGAACAAGTGGTCGCGACTGCAAAATATGTTCCTTGGTGCGACCGCGTCCAAGTCGCGACGTGGGACTAAACCCAGCCCTAACCCAATACCAGCTAAGGTTTGCAGGTTGTCGTGACGACAAGTTATTTAAGGTTTGTTTACATTTTCCCGTAAGACGACTAAAAGGGTAAACAAAATGGCCTGCTCGCACGCCCTCGGCAATGGCGCTCCGTCGACCCCCGTACCTCGTACCGGGTACCGTCATCCCATCGCAACTCGGTGCGTTAGTCTTCTGTACCGTTGGCTGAACGGTACTTCAGCTTCGGTGCGTAACCACTGAGTGACCACTGTGTGGATCTGGGCAGGACTTTTTTTGGCAGGCAAGCGGGCAGGTTTGGAGGATCATCCGTCTGCCGGAATATACTTATAACTATCGCCTACAACAACAAAGCAACGACGACGACAACAACAATAACAACATCATCATATACTTAATATCCAGCTAGTGTGTAGTACACAGCAGTGGATTACTTGCACATATTCAAGCCTCAAATACCTTTGCAGCCAGCAGTTATTTCACCGAACAAAAATTTGTTCACAGCGAGCGGTGATCAACAATGCCTGCCTCAGACGCACCACCGTCAGTTCCGCTCTCATTCTCCAATAACTTTTGGGTAAGTGAAAACGGAATCAAGGTCGACGAATTTGTTTGAATGCATGTTGATGATAGGCAGGGAATGGAGGAGAACGGCGTTACGGTGATGTTTCAACGGATGCGGGAAGCAAAGCAAACATGCGAGGAAATCAAGTCGTTTTACAAAGAGCGGTGGGTATTATTTTTTTTGGAAACGCGTAGCAACAATTGAATTATTGACTAATATGTGTAGAATAATGATTGAGGAGGATTATTCCCGACGCCTCCTAGCCCTGTCCCGTAAAGCGCTCGGCGCCAACGAATTAGGCACCCTCCGCACATCACTCGACACTGTCCGCGGCGAAACTGAGCAGATGGGCAAGGCGCACGCCAACACCGCCACGCAAATAAAAGCCGAGCTCGAGGACCCATTGATAGCATTTGCAGCGGGTATGCGCGAGCGACGCAAGATCGTGCAGACCACGCTTGACAAGCTTTCAAAGGCCAAAATTGGACAACAGGCTACTGTGCAGAAGAACCGCGATCGATATGAGAACGACTGTAACAAGGTCAATGGATACATTGCGCAGCAGAATATGGTTATGGGACGAGAGTTGGAGAAAAACAACGCGAAACTTGAGAAGACGCAGATTGCGGTCACTGCTTCAAGACGAGACTATCAGACGTCGCTGAGAAATCTTGCCGAAACTACAGAAAAGTGGAATCGTGAGTGGAAAGCCGGCTGCGACGTATGTCTATTCTAGTGGTACCTTATCCGCTTTTTGCTAAACATTGGCATAGAAATTCCAAGACTTGGAAGAGGAGAGAATCGACTTTCTCAAGTCGAATCTGTGGGCATACACGAATATTATGTCCACTGTGTGTGTCTCCGATGATGAGTACTGCGAGAATATCCGTCTGTCGCTAGAAAACTGCGAGATTGAGAAAGATATCTGTACTTTTGTGAAGGAGAGAGGAACTGGTCAGGAGATTCCAGGTAAGATACACTAAAGGTTGATAATTTAAGCAAAACTAACGTCAGCAGATCCACCAAAGTACATCAATTTCATAGACGGTACATCATACCGGCCCGACCATGATAACTACAGTCTTGCACAGTTCCCGCGAGTGACGAATCCGCAGTTTAGGACAAGCTCTCCACAACCTCGCACGGTGCATGTCAGTACAGAGCAAACGGACGGAGGCATCGACGATGAAATTTCAGTGTCCAGCTCTCAGCCTCAGACTGCTCAGCTTGATGCTATGTTGGCGTCGCTTTCGGTGGCCGACAATCATCGCTCTGATCGCAACAAGCCTGTCGAGATCACACCTCAGAAATCCAGAAGCACTCTAGCGAATGAATCTGACTCGTCGCGAAGTGCGAGAGGTGTGACCTCGACTCCTGTTGACACACATCCCAAGTTGATGACGAACAGAAAGCCTCTGCAAAGCGTTGTGCTTCCGTTTCCTGATGAGGGTCTCTCGAGTGCTCAAAGTTCGCCTATGCATTCGCCTATTCACCGCCCAGTTAGTATGTCTGGTGAATCGGTTTACTCCAACCCGACGACAATTTCATCTAATTCAGATGACGATGCTGACACGCCACTGAAGAAGGTCGAGAATTGGACACCGACGCAAGAGACTAAGAAGAAAAGTGGTTGGACTTCGCCATTTAGACGCAGGTCCAAGAACGATATTCAAACAGCCTGGGCAGAAGATGAACCGGCAAAGTCGTATACATCTCCACATGGTAACAGGGAGAAATCGTCGCAGCAAATAGACAGTCGTTCTTCTTCGCCCGCAAAGGCTCCTGTGTCGCTCAGTAAACAGAGTGCTACTCTGGGGTACCTGGTGTCAAAGACACCATCGATGAGCAACAAATCCTTATATGAAAGACCTCCAAGTGCAGAGTTTGAAGGCGCTGAACCGATTGATCCACGCGCGAATGTTGTTTTGAGCGTTGGTGGCAATCAATTTGATGTCACGTCCTCACAAGTCCAGCTGAAGACCTCTCGAGCTTCTGCTTCGCCGTCCAAGACTGATAACGACACCCTTGACCCAATCGCCGCTGCCCTTGCTGATCTCAAATCTCCCGGTGGAAAGTCCAGTGAGAAGTATTACGGAATTGGAATCAAGCCAGCAAACAGATCGAATGGTGGACGACGAGTGCCGTCATATTCGGCACCTTCTAGTCCATCTACTTCACCCGGTGTACGACATAACGAGGTTCCACCGCCTTCGCACAATGCACCAATCCGGCAGCCGAACTTCGGTGTTCCGAAGTCTTCGTCCTTGGTCGCTCCTCCTCAAGCAATTACGGCCGCCGAAATGCGACAGACCGCTAACGAGTACGCGGCTAGAACTCAGGAGATGTTCCAGGGAGGAGCTTCACGGGCACAATCACGTCCACCACTTGGAAGCCCTTCGCGTACGACACAGGGACGTCCTGTTAGCCGTCAGGATTCACATACTAGGTCTAAATCACCCTCCATATCACCCTCCAGTCAGTCGATGCAGCAGCGTCAGTATCCATATCTAGGTAGTCATGGTTCGGCTTCGCCTGGAAGCCGACCGCCCAGTCGTCACCAGCAGCCCGAATATCGCCCACCATCCAGTGGTGGAGACGTTTATTTCGGTCAGGATATGTCGCCATCTCCGCAAAGGGGTCCGCCTCCGAATGCATCCATGATGGGCCGACCGCGATCAGCATACGGATATGTCCCTGAAGCGCAGCAGCAGTCTCCGAGAAGTGTGTCAAGAAATCGTGGCGGGTATGATAGTAGTCCAATACAGCAGGGTCCCCCTAGGCAAGAATATCAACGTGGACTTGGTTCACAATATCCAGAGATGTACAACCGGCTGAAGAGCAAGTCGGCAATGGAGATGCGACCACAACCCACGGAGCTCCCTGCCTACTCTAGGGACGGGCGCGAAGTAATTGGCTATGCACGAGCCATGTACGATTACAGAGCAGCGATCGCTGAGGAAGTCAGTTTCCGGAAGGGCGATATTTTGTTGATTTTGCATATTCAGGAAGACGGGTGGTGGGAAGCTGAAGTATTTGGACCCCGAAGCCGTCCACAGCTAGGTCTGGCTCCGAGTAACTTTTGTCACACGCTATAGTTGAACTACGCAACTCAGCTTATGTTGACTACACAAATATGCGTATTATTCGTTATAAGGCACGGTGCTTACTACAATTTCCTTTCGTTATATACAACGTTCAATTTAGTTCTGTTTGGTAATGACAATTTTTGCTTGGACAATTGAAGATTATATTCGTGACGATAAGTCTGTTTGATTATGTGGCGATGGTTAGAAGATAGTTTCTGTGACTTTGGCTTAGTTGTGTATGGAATGAATCGAACCAATATATCTGAGACTGGAGACCAAAACTACAAACCTGTCCATTAGGTATCGTACATTACAAACCACGACAACGAATACGAAGAGGAATGATCACAAGAATTCTGGTATTCGGTGAATCTCATGCTTTAATTCATCTAATACGCAAAAACTGAAGATCAAATCAGTAAATCGGAAGCCAATGGCAATCAGCTCCTTAAACAGCAACCGCGCCTGTGTATAGCCAAATTAGTTTCGAGCCCTACAGAATCCAATTCAGGACAGACATACCATGTCAACGCGCCCGTCGTATAAATACGCAATGGCGACATTGCATTTTCCAGCATTATCAGCAGCAACCGCAGCCGCATTCGCCTCACCACCCTTATCCGAGTCAAAGTACGTAGTCTCGCCAGTTACGACGGTTGACAGCGGAGCTCCAGCCGTCGTGAACAGCGTATCCCGTTCGATCTTGTCCTCGCTTGGCTGCTCTGCAAGCGACAGAGACGCAACAGCCTGCTCCATCAAGACTGTCGGAGTCTCGGGAATCGGATCCGCCGCGTAGTTGGGTAACCTGTCGAACCACTCGTCTGCGCGTTTCCCGTCACCTGCCTCTGCGCAGAGTAGCGCCATGACCTGCATGATTTTGATTTTCTCACCTGCGTGTTCGTCGTCTGCCGGACACGAATCCAGCATCGCGGAAACGTGCTCGAACGCGGCAGAGAAATCCTTGATATGGGATAACATTGCGGCGATATACAGCCCGCACTTGAACAGTCTTGTTTCCCACCTCTGCGTTGGGAGCGCTGACGGATCGGGCGCGTCGTTCGCGCTGCGATTGGTGGATTTCCAGGACTCAATCCTGGCTTCACGCGCGAGGGAGTAATATTTCGCGATGCCGAGTTGGCTGTGTGCTTGTGTCTGGATCTTGACGAGGAGCACGCGCAGTGTCCATGGAATTACGGAGTGGCCTGTTTTTGTGCGGAAGACGTCGGATGTGTTGAAGTCTGACAGTGCCTGCGCTTCGGCTTCGGCTATTAGTGGAAGTCTGAGGAGGGAAAGGGATGCAAGGCGGAGGATCCACAGGTGGAGGATGCGTTGGTAATCTGTAGGGGTGGATTGTGTTAAGAGACGTTGCGCTAGGTGTGCGATTGAGAAGAGGGTTGGACGCGCGAGGAGGGAGTGTGTTGTGTATATTTGTAAGTCTGTGTACGCTATTTGTGAGGTATTAGAGAACTAACCTGTCAGTATCATCCCACGTATTATCTCTCAAAAGCATATGTCAGAAATAGTGGGACCTACTATAGATGGGAGTTGCTTAAAGATATGAGGCTCAATGTACTCCTCGAGATTTAACGGAGCTTCAGCCACTGGCGTGACAGGTACTTTCTCTGATTGAATAGGAGGCACTCTTAATCAATTAGCAAAAAGAACGATTAATCTGACTTCACCGGTCACATTGAATCTCGCGCGCAGGCATACTTCGTGTTAAGTTCAAGTGGCCCTTGTAGTATCGCTTCGCGACCAGGCGAGAGCGCGCGTCGGTGCGGTGGCGCTGGACTTGATAGTCGTATGTGTGGATCTGACATATTGGACTGCGTAGAGAAACCAATTGATGCGCGGTCGTGAACTCACGATGTAGTCCTGGACGCTATATGAGTTCCCTCTCCGTCGTCTGGGCTTGAGAAAGTCCATATCTGCTTGGGAGTTCGCAAGTAAAGTTTAAAGTATTACCCGGCGTCACCTGAATCCCGACGAGAAAAATATTCAGCGGTGATCTCAACAAGACAACCAACCGACAAAATCTGAGAGAACAGGAATGGAGGGAACGACAGTGTCGCAGTCAATTGAGACGACCAATGCAGCTGCGAAGAGAGATAATTCTCCTGCGCCGGTGGAGAGCGCGTCTAATGGTGTGTACAAATTATTATGACCGAATAGCGCCAAAATACCCTGTCAATACTCAATTGAAGTCTGCCTCTAACTGACTATAGACGCTCCAGCTAACAAAAGACTCAAAGTGAGCGGCAGTGAATCCCCCGCAGTTGACGCGCGAGACAAGGGCATCGCGCGGATCAAACCAGAGTTCCTACTCCCTAAACCCGACAAAGCAACTATCTTGACCCAGCCAGACGACGACGACGCAGAAGCAGGCGGTACGAAACGGAAGAAGGAGCGCGGACAGAATAAGAATCGTCGGTTCGCGAAGGCGCGGGAGGTGGTGAAATTTTGTGAGTCGCTGAAGGATGGGGAAGGTATTTGCAAATTTGGTAAGGAGTATGTACTCCCGTTAACCTACGGTTTACAAATCCGTCAATGTCCAAATTTCGAATTGATGATTAACCTTGGGTAGCTGCAAATTCGAGCATGACGTGGCAAAGTATATTTTGTCGAAACCGGCTGATTTAGATGGTACCTGTCCCGTGTTTGACGCGATTGGATATTGTCCGTCCGGAGTCAAATGTCGATGGCTGAATTCACACTATCTTGCTGAGGCCGGCAAGTTACTTGTTGACGAGGAGAAGAAGGCCAATGCTGGACGGGAGATCAACAGAATTGACCGCGATACGCAGAATATTCTGCAAAAGAAGAAATTCCCAGTGCCGAAGAGTGATTTGATTTTACCTTATCTGGATTCGTTGAAAGAGCATGACATGATTGGAAACGACGGACACAAGACCGAAACCGCGACAAAAGATGAAAAGGATGAAAAGAAGGACTTGGCGGCAACTTATGTCGAACCACCATTCTTCCCATCCGAAAAGAAGACGCTTAATCTTCACCGGGCCAAAATCCTCTCTCCATTGACTACGGTCGGAAATCTGCCGTTCCGGCGACTGTGCCGGTGGTTTGGTGCCGACGTGACGTACTCCGAAATGGCGCTCGCCCTACCAATTCTGCAAGGCTCCAAAAGCGAATGGGCCCTCCCTCGCTCACACACGTCCGAGATTCCCGGTTTCGGCGTGCAGATCGCGGCGTCGAAACCTTGGCAGGCGGTCAAAGCGACCGAGGTCCTCACGAGCGCATGCGAGACAGGAATCTCCGGTATTCAGGATGTCAACCTGAATTGTGGCTGTCCGATTGATTTGATATACCGGTCGGGTGCTGGCTCGGCGTTGTTGGATTCGGGGTCGAAGTTAATTCGGATATTGAAGGGAATGAATTACGTTAGTGGCGAAGTGCCTGTGACCGTAAAAATCCGGATGGGCACGCGGGATAGTCATCCTAACGCGAAAAAGCTTGTCGCGAGGCTCGTTAACGAGGGCGACGTGGCTGCGATTACATTACACGGCCGGTCTCGACAGCAACGGTATACGCGGGTCGCTGACTGGGATTATATCAGCGAGACGGCCGAGATTGTCAAGGACATGTACGAGGCCCGCGACGAGAAATACAAAGAGCAGCGAGAGCGGCGGAAGGTCTGGTTTATAGGGAATGGAGATTGCTATTCCTGGCGCGACTGGTGGGATGCGGTCGAGAATTACAACGTCGACAGTGTGATGATTGCTCGAGGTGCGCTCATCAAGCCGTGGATATTTGAGGAGATCGACGCGAGACAATACCTCGACAAGTCCGCGACCGAGCGGCTGGAGATGATTCGAAAATTTGCGCACTTTGGACTGGAGCATTGGGGGACAGACGAATACGGGATTAACAACTGTCGCCGATTTTTGTGCGAGTTTTTGTCCTTTTCATGCCGGTATGTTCCGGTTGGAATCTTGGAGGTGTTGCCGCCCAAGATCCAGGATCGACCGCCGATGTGGAAGGGACGGAATGAGTTGGAGACATTGTTGGGAAGTAGTGATTACAGAGATTGGATCAAGATCAGTGAAATGTTTTTGGGCCCCGTGCATGAAAGTTTTGATTTCAAGCCGAAGCACAAGAGCAACGCGTACGAGACAGAGGGATAATGTTATGTTATATTATACAAGAAATATACTGCCTAGAGATCATGCGCCATTTCCTGCTTATCTTGAAATACCTCGTATATCGTATCCATCGTTCGTCAGACATCTGCACAAACTCTTACAAATCCTTTTTTGAGTTAACATCTCCGAGTGCCTCCTTAGCATTGAGCTGATCGCCGAGCTTATGATACTCAGCAGATAAGCCCTCGCACTGCTTTCTTAGTGTCGCAAGGTCGGTATCCTTGTTCTTCAACTCTGCTTTCAACGTTGCGATTTCCTCGTTCTTTGACGATATGACTGATGAGTCCGCGGCAGTCGACGCGGCACCGGCCTTCATTGCCGCCAACTTATCTTCCACGGCAAGCAAGTCCACGACGAGGACATAGGTTCGGTTCAGAATACTGTCAGATTTTGTCTAATTAGCCTAATGTCTTACACAACTCGCGCAGGGCAAACGTACACCGACAAAAAGAGAGTGAAGCCGCAGAGATACATATTTCTCTGGGAATAAAACTTGCGCGCTTGGATCTCTGTCCGGTCTGTACCGGTCGTGATCACGGTCCCGGACGCGTTACTCGCGATAACGTCTTGCTGGACACGGTACACTCGATTGACGGAATCGATAAACAAAATCAAGATAAACACGAATACGATCTTGAGAGTGTACTGTGTCCGCGCGATGAGTTCGGACGTCGATATTAAATGGAAGAGGCGTCTGCGCAGGTTGAATGGTAGCGGCGTCACGAGGAAGAAAAAGGAGACCATTTCAACCATTAGAAGGACGAAGACCTGGATTGTCAGTGTGAGCATTCTTGCGGATCGCAGTCCGGAGGTAATCTGTATCCGTGCTGGTGTATGACAGTCTTGCCTCCGACGCCTAATTGTGCTAGAATTGGTAGATTCGATGCTACGGAGTCAGGGCTATTTGACGACAGAATAATCAACAGCCAGATGAAGTTCCCGAAGAACGTATTTCTAAATTCCATAATCGATATCGGTAGTCATACACCAAAGCGCCAAAGATCACCTCCATCCCGCATACATCGCGCAAAAAATGACACACATGATGTTAGCAGTGTTTCAACACATCAAATAGAAGCACCTTACCAAAGTATAATAAAGCGTCATTGTTGTCAAATCCCTTTATTTAGCAATTCTAAAGTATTGTTTTGTTTCGATCAATGGATTTTGAAGTAAGAAACAGAGGCACCTTATATAAACGTAGTTAGATCAGTCTGGTTGTTGTGGACAGCTTTCGCATGACGCGGCTCGCGACACGTCGGATTCTGGGTGCCGTGTTTACGCCTGAAGTAATGCGCCCTGTTGCAGATTTACACTCTAAGTGCAACAACGCTCAAACATTATGTTACGTTTCGATTTTCGACGATCATCCAAAACGTCATCGTGCGGGAGCAAAGTGCGTAGCAAGATCCTCGTCGCGATCAATTTGCTTTCACCCACGACACGTAGCAAGGGCAACTTGACGAGTTGCTCGCTAATTGGCTGCAAAGGAAATAGTACTAAAGATGCATGTATCTGTTTTATACGATATTCGTAATCCTTTTGGATCATTTGGTAACATGCACGATATTACGATCGTACGTAATGAGCAACGAACGAGCGAAGGAAAGCACTCAAAATTATTCTTAGTAACTAAACTTGATTAAAATGCATAAACATTCAGTTGAACGAACAAACGAACCGTACTCTCTGGCGGTTCCCACGACTTTAGATAGATTCCATTTAGACAGAGCCAGCAGCCTGAAAATCCTCTAGTGCAACCTTGACACGCTCCGACATAGTTTTCTCACCCTCGCGAACCCAGACACGGGGATCGAAGTACTGTAGCGATATTATTAGACGAGGTCATATGCTAAATCGCGAGTATAACTGACCTTCTTGTTTGGCTTGTCTTCACCGTCGGGATTGCCGACCTGGGCCATAATGTAGTCCTTCTTCTTGAGGACGTAGTCACGGATACCAGTGAGGTAAGCATATTGGAGGTCCTAGATTGTGTGAGCTCGCGTTCGAAAAATACGGGCCAAAAATTCATACAGTGTCCAAGTTGACTTTGACAACTCCAAAGTTGATAGCAGTCAAGAACTCTTCCTTGGAAGAGCCGGATCCGCCGTGGAAGACAAGGAAAATAGGAGCGTCGGTCTTGGAGCCGACCTTCTCCTTAGCGTAAGCCTGGTGCTTCCCGAGCAAAGCGGGCTGGAGCTTTACATTGCCCGGTTTGTAGACACCGTGGACGTTGCCGAAAGCAGCCGCAATGGAGAAATACGGCGCGACGGACGACAGTGCGCTGTAGACATCGTAGATGTCCTCCGGCTGGGTGTAGAGGGCTGAGTTGTCGACCCCAGTGTTGTCGACACCGTCCTCTTCCCCGCCGGTGATACCGATCTCCATCTCAAGCCACTGCTTCATGGGTGCGACACGCTCGAAGTACTTCTTGACGATGGCGATGTTCTCTTCCTTGGGCTCCTCGGAGAGGTCGAGCATGTGGGAAGAGAAGAGGGGCTCACCGTGCTCCTTGAAGTACTTCTCGTCCTCGTCGATCATGCCATCCATCCATTGGAGGAGCTTCTTGGCACAGTGATCTGAAGATGTTAGTCATTGTTAGCTAAGTAAAGTCGTGTATTGCGCACCGGTGTGGAGAACGACGGGGATGCCGTAAGTAGGAGCGATGGCGCGGATATAGTGGGCACCAGCTATGGCACCGGCGATCGAGGCTTTCTGGTCGGTGTTGGAGACGCCCTGCGGCTCGTTAGCAAGAACTGCAAGGACCGAGATCTGCGACGACAGCAGCACGTACCTTGCCAGCGAAGTAGGCTGAGCCACCCTGAGACATCTGGAGGATGATAGGAGACTTGGCATCACGGGCGGCCTCGAGACTAGCGACGACAGTGGAAGAAGAGGTGACGTTCTACATTGTTAGCTGCTTTACAATACAAAATCAAGCGGCAGCATTGAAAAAAAGCACTTACAATGGCAGGGATGGCGAACTTCTTCTCCTGTGCGTACTTGAAGAGCTAGAGAGAGCAATTGGAGTCAGCTGGAATGAATCGGATCGACATTGCGAAAAAGCGGCCGAAGCGAGAGAAGCCGAGCCGCTTACGGTGCAGAAAAAACCCAGACATACGTTCAAGACGTCATCGCCGACGATGACACCGGATTTGCGGGAGAGAACGTCAGTGACTGAGGGCATGATCAATGTAGTGAGAATGACGAATAGCGTGAAAATAGAGTGGATGGGATCAGTGAGGCTAGCGAGATAAAATGTGAGCGAGATGGGAACGTTGCCGAGGGAGAAGGGGCATTGTATTGTATTTGTATGAACGAAGCGGAAGTGCGTTTAAGGTTTGCGGCGACAAGCGGGAGCTTCGAACCGCAGCAGCTTTATGTCGTACAAAACAATTAGAGTGACATGGGAAGTCCACCCCGTAAGTTCCTCGATATACAATAAGCAATCCGAATCATTCCCAGGGCAGGGGACTCATCGGAAACATGGCTTGCTCGACTATTGCCGGATCCACCCTGCCCTCGATCATTCATTCAACGTGTGCTCAACAACTCTAGCCTAGCGTCTAGTCCCGTCGCCAATCTAACCACTGCCGACACAGCGGCGCCGCCAATTTACAGCCATCTAACAAGCTGGTAGTTGGCTCATGAATGGCTAGCTGAAAACCGCTGGGGGCCAACCGACCCCGTTCCTCCGAGCCCACTGAGCAGAAAATCGTCTCAACTCCGTCCATGATGTAATAATAATATCAATTTAATAACAGTAACAATTTAACGATAGTAATACTAATAATAATACTCGCACTAGTTTATTGTGCTAACGGTTATTAATACTACACAAAATTTGAATAAAATCTCCCGATACATAAATCTACGTCTTCACGTCAGGCTCCTCCCGGCCAACATACTCCTTTAGCTTTAGGAACTCAACCGACAACTTAATGTTTTCCTTCAAGTACTCCTGCGCGTCCACACCGATCAAGCTCGTGTCTGGCTCGTGCTTCTCAACGTACAGCCGGATCGTCGCGCCGGAACTGCCCGTGCCCGACAATCTTACCACGATCCGCGACCCATCGTCGAACTTCACATACAAACCCTGGTGAGCAGAAACAGACCCGTCCAAGTCCGTGTATGAAAAGTCGTCTGCTTCAACCACGCTCGCGCCTCCAATACTGCTCCCCACAAACGTGTCCTTGTTCTTGATCTTCTCCGCCAACTCGTCAATCACCTTTTTGGCGCCGTCAGAGTCCACGTTCTCGTAGTCGTACCGCGTGAAGAACGTGCGTCCATACGTCTCCCAGAACTCACTCTGGATAGCAGCAATCGACTCCTCGCCCGGCTTCTCCTTTCCTACACCAGCAATAATATTCAGCCACGCCACAATCGCCCACAGTCCGTCCTTTTCTCGAATGTGGTCCGAGCCAGTGCCGAACGACTCTTCTCCGCAGATCGACAGCTTCTTCGCGTCAAACAGTGCCGTAAAGAATTTCCAGCCTATCGTCGTCAGCGTGCCTGGCTACCAAAACCTACAGCAATTTCAACCTCACCAGTAGGAACCTCGTACAAGTTCAATCCTTTCGCCTTGGCAACCAAATCCAACGCGCCGCTGGTCGGCATACTACGCGCCAAACCATGCACACCGCCCTGCTTGAAATACGGAATCTTGTCCGCATGGTGCGCTATTATCGCAACTGAGTCACCAGGTGACACGAACGCATTCGCGCCGTAAATCATGTTCCGGTCGCCGTCGCCGTCCGACGCGGCACCAAATGGGATGTTCTCCGCGTCGACCTTGTCGACCAGCGACTTCGCGTACGTCAAGTTTGGATCAGGGTGTCCGCCGCCAAAATCTGGCAGCGGCTTAAAATTCTGGATCGAGGTCTCCGGCAGACCGAGTTCGTCCACAAAAATAGCTTTGCCGTACGGGCCAGTCACACCGCTCAGCGCATCGAAAAGAACCTTGAATTCCGGCTTACTCGCTAAGAACGACTTGATAAGACCAAAGTCGAAGATCTCTTTTAACATCACCACGTAGTCCGCCGTCGAGTCGATGATCTCGACAGTCAGGTTGCCATACGACCTGCTACCAATCGTCGAGAGATTAATCTACCATTGTCAGCGCAGCTACATAATAAGAAAAAACCGCCACACAGAAACGACATACATCAGGAATAGCTGAGATCTCATACGACTGGATCTTGGTAGTAACCTCATAGATCTTGTCGGTCACGCTCTCTGGAGCAGGACCACCATTCGATAAGTTATACTTGATACCGAAATCCGCATTGGGACCTGAATTCCATTAGCGCGCAGCACACAAGCGATTTGATTAGTTCAGAGGCAGACCTCCAGGGTTATGGGACGCAGTCAAAAGAATACCGCCCGTCGCCTTCCGCTTGCGAATGATATGCGACGCCGCCGGTGTCGACAAGATACCGTCTTGACCGATGATAAGTTTCGCGACCTACTATGGTTGGCAAAGTCCAAATATTTGGGGATGATGTCAATCTCCAGATTAACCACACCGCAATAAAATAAAGCACATACACCATTGGCCGCACTGATCTTGGCAATCAATTGCACGACCTCCTTGTTGTAATAACGGCCATCGCCGCCAATTACCAAAGTAGCGTTCTCCGCGCCCTCGGGAATGGACAGGAGAATAGCCTGGATGAAGTTCTCCGTGTAATTCGGCTGCTGGAAAACAGTAACCTGTCAATTCATTAGCACAATCCCACAATCTGATCCCTCTTCTAAATTAACAGATCTCAGAGATTATTCTCATCAACAAGAGCTCTCACTGACGTCATAGAAACGTCGAGTGTCACTACTCCACAGCACCACATCAATCACCGCAACTTCAATTTTCATCAGACACATACCTTCTTTCGGAGTCCAGAAGTACCGGGCTTCTGTCCCTCAAAAATAGTCGTCTTGACCGTCTGAATCGGCATTGTTATTTACCGGCTCTTTGCAAGCTGCTCGTCGTTTCGAGACACTTTGGGCACCGACATTAGCGTTACACCCCCCGCACGTCACTGACTCGCAAGTTTCTGACAATCAATACAACATACCTAGAGTAACTAGAATAGTAATAAAGTACGCTAACCACCAGGAATTCACAATTTCTGCGTCGAATCAGTAACGGGTGATATAAACATCTGGGAGTGGGGGCCAGAAGAGGGAGGGGCGGGACCGGGGTTGATCAGGTGGCAGCAATTTAGCGCTGCATTGGTTGCGCCGTGGCTTCCCAGCTGCGATGCACGCTTCTACACCAAATTCCGTCGAATCTATCCAACCCGAGGCTTTCCACGACGGTCTTAACAGACTCGCCACGGGATTACCGTTGTAAAGAACACATGACTTCGCTAGGCCTATGGTTCGCCGTAGAGGTAGGTTGCCGTGAGTTGCCCGTCACGTTATCACCTGCATGACCAACCGCTGTAACACTTCCTCATCAATTAAATTTATCTGGTAATTGATACAAACTTTTGACGAATACCAATGCAATCAAATCTCTGGTAATTACTTTTCATTTGGCCGATATACAACATGTCACGGACTCACACAATCGATTTTCGTTTTCATCTCCCTCCAACCCTTGGCGTCAGCTCTCACGGAAGTAGACTTATCAATACAAATATCAAAACACACCACTAAACAGCAGCACATGCGAGAAAATAAAATACCCGAAGAAATTTTAACATACTTATAATAACATAAACCGCGATTATTTTATATTATATATCATAGTAATAATTGCATAGCAGTATAACAAAAGAGAGACGAAAAAAGTAGACACGACCTAGAGACACCAAAAATAGCGACATAATCATACTAATAACGCAGTTTTGAAACACAAGACAATTCAGTTGGTCCCTTAGTATTCCTTGTTTGTTCGTCTGGAGTGGTCTTGCCGGATATATTATGTAGTTGTGGATCAGTGGCCGTAGCCGCCCCAGCCGCCCTGGCGACCCTGCTGACCCATGCCGTACGGCGCGTAGCCAGAGAACCCACCGTACATATTCTGCTGCTGCGGAATTGGCTGCTGCTGTAGAGGAATCTGGCTCTGCTGCTGCGGCGGTTGCTGCTGTTGCTGTTGGGGTGCATGACCAGCCGAGCTAGCAGGTCTGGCCCCACCGGCAGCCTTGGACGCATCATCGCGCTGTTGCAAGAAATCGGGGATACCACCGAGGGATGAGACCGACGCCTGCTGAGGAGTTTGCGTGGACTGCTGGACGGGCTGCTGCTGCTGCTGAGTAACATGCTGTTGCTGTTGCTGCTGTTGCTGCTGCTGAAGCTGCTGAGCCCGGGAGTAGTGGTCACCATAGAACGGAGACTGCTGCTGGCCGTAAAGCGATTTCTGCTGGCCAAACTGCGGCTGGCTCTGCTGATGGCCATAGTAGCCCTGGTAGCTGTTCATGTTGTTCATGTAGTAGGCAGTGTAAGCTGGGCTCAAATAGTATGGGTGGATGCCATACTGGTTGTGCTGAGCAGACATACCGGGAGAGGCGGTAGGAGCAGGCGAAGTCTGTGATTGCTCGGAGCCAACGCCAAAGCGAGTAGGCTGGGTCGAAGTCGACGACGGGGTCAACTGTTCAAGCGTACTCGAGGCAGTGCGCTGCAGGCTGTCCTGAGCAGCGCTGGTCGTAACGGCCTGCTGCTGGTACGGGTAGTAATTATACCCTTGTCGCTGTGGATCAGCACCGTATGGATTTTGGTAGTCGCTTGGAAAGGCGCCAAAGCCAGGAATGTGGGATTGCGTTGGATAAGCGCCGTAAGGAGACTGTGAGAATGGCTCGAATCCCTTCTGCTGTGCCTGAGGCTGGATAGGCGCCTGCTGAGGTTGCGCGTATCTGTTCGCTTGGATAGCAGGCTGGCCGAAGCCCGACAAGCCCTGCGCAGGGACCTGCGATGGCACAGGCTGCACCAATGACGCGGTATCAACAGGCTGGGTGTCTGCGGCTTGCTGATAAGTGGGAGTGGTCTTCTGAGAAACAGGAGTATCACTACAATGACGTTAGATCGATGTTCAAATATAAAGTAGGACGTACAGACTTACAGTTGTTCCTTAGGAGTTTCAAAGTTCTCCTCCTCCGGAGCGTTAGCCAAGTTCAAGCTGCCAAACTGGAGGCCAGCACGCTCAACCTGGGCCTGAACGGATCCAGGCATGACAACAGGAGCATCCTGGTTCAAGATTCGCGAATAGGCAGGTGATCGGCCCCCAGTAGGAACATTCTTAGCGGACAATCCAGGGGGAAGCTTAGATGGAGCAGGGGTAGATGACGAATTCGAAAGAGACGGAGCAGTCGATGAGTCAATGTTAGATGCAAGCGATGAAGAAGGTGGAGGCGGCGCGTCATTAATGACCTTGTCAACATTTTCATGAGTTAGTGGAGCTGTAGGAGTCGTCTCGACAAAATCGTCAGGAGCGGCTGGTGGGGGAATATTCCAGACCGGTTCTTCAGTAGTAGATGCGGATGATGCGAAATCATTGTTAGAGAATGAAGTATCTGCAACTTGCACCTCACCCCATCCAGAGGATGCCGGTGCAGCAGGTGCTGATTCTGGAGCAGCAGCAGTCTTCGATTTCACTGGCTCCGGCTTCGACTCAGCAACGGGCTTCGCAATCGACGCCCAGCTCATTTTCGTTCCCGGCTTTATTACCGAACTCGCAGGCTTAGTAGTGGCGGGCGCAACAGTTGCGACCGGTTTGGAGGCGGCAGACCTATCCCACTCAGATGGCCCCGTGGCAGCAGGGGTAGCTCCCCAGCCATTTGTGGTCTCTGTAGCAGCAGCAGTCGAGTCCCAACCGCTAGTATTGTTGCTAGTCACCGCTGGTGGCTCGATTTCGGCAGCAGCTGGGGTATCCCATGACGAAGTAGTAGTAGTAGCTAGTTCTCCGCTCCAGGCCACACTCGAGTCTCCTCCGGAAGCAAAATCGGTGGCAGATACAGGTTCGCCCCATGTAGCATTAGAGGTATCTGGAGCTTGTGTCGGCAAATATGGAGTAGAATCTTCGGTAACTTCATGAACCACTCGACCTATTTGCGGTTAGTAAGCTAAAGCTGGGTAGGACATAACGTAATCTAACCATTGGCATTGCCGCCACGGCTTCGCCCACGGTCTATAATTAATGTTAGCTCAAATCTATTAAGTTACTCAATTAATGTTACATACCACCTCGGCCTCTTCCTCTAGACTCGAAACCACCACGGCTTCGGCCACGGGTAGACGCAGATCCGGATGATCTAGCGTATTCTGACGATGTGAAAGGACCCTTAGACTTGGATCTCTCCTTGGTTTTCTTCTTAACTTCGCCCCATTGGCTTGCGTGACCTATAGATAAGCCATATTAGCACCAAATCCGAGCGCTTTCCAAAGGGATCAATCCACAAGCCAACACGTTCAACGCGAAAAGTGGTCAGTTGGACAGGCAGGCGGGTTCAAAGACGCCACCAGTCCGAAACTAGTTATCGATCCAACAAATGGCAATATCAATTGCGCCAACAATCGATCGTAGAACATAACGTCGATCGTATTGTGACGTAATAAGTCTTTAAATAAATTGATCATTACCTTCGGTGATCCGCACGACCGCAATCTCAACATCACCCGCAGTCTCAGATAAAAGGTACAACAGATCCTCCTCTGACCAATCCGGGAAAAGCTCTGAAAGCGACTCTAGACCAGCCAAATATTGAGCTTTCAAGCTCTGAATAGTGTCGTCCACGGATGCTGACGATGCCATTGTTGTAGGATCTGAAAATGTGTCGTCTGACGTTGGGTTTGATCTCGACGAGGTAGCAGAGCCTCGTGAGGTGTATGATGAACGGCCGCGCGATGAGTGATATCCTCCTCTAGAAGTTCTGTGTGATGGACGTGATTGAACGTCAGCCATTAATTTGTGTGAGCTGTGGGAATCTACCACTTGGTCAGCTACCGTAACGGGAACGATGCTAGCCCTGAAGATCACCTGCGAATCAGGGCAAGCGATTAGGCGTACGACATACCTTTCTGAGTATTCCGTAGCACTAACTGTTTTGCTCAGAACCAGAGCAGACCAAGAGGAAGTAGTAAATATTTCCTGAGTCAGTTAATTGCTGATCGCGATTGAACGGGGGGAAAGAGGAGGTCGCAGAAAAAGTGACGAAACTTTGGTGCCGCTCAGGCATCGTCGCACGGAAAAATTTGTCCACACGCAAGGGCTCGCCACGTGACCTAGTTTACCAGAAGCAGGGCTTTCTTCCCAACAGCAAGCCTCACGACAAGGAGTTGTAAGACCAAATACAAGACTTTCACCTGCTTTTTCATCGGCAATGGCCAATGGAATTTATTCTAGTATCTGACACCGTTTCTTCGATTAATGATTCCTTCTCTGCAAGACCACGGATCTCACCTGGCGTACGCCGGCTTCGCCGCCTTAGCCTCTCTGGCCATTTACGTCTTTATGCCGTCACTACCGACGTTTTTGTCGCCCGGGTCTGAAGATGAGTCGCCAGCGAGCTCCGAATTTTCCAGGAATTCACGATATATCGTCGGACTCTACAATAAGGCCAATGACTGTTTTGCCAACAGTGTCCTTCAGGTAACAGTGTTCCAGTTGGTCTGGCGGTTATAAAATTAACGGGTAAACAGGCATTGGCATCCAGTCCAATTCTGCGCCGATATCTCGATGACTCGCGGTTCGGAGACCAGCCACTTACAGCAGCATTGAAAACGATTATACAAGGTATATTGCCTTTCCTTCATCTAAGTTATCACCGGACTTATGGGCCACCGTAGACTTGAACAACCCAATTAGATACCCACGATCAATTTCGCCATGGCCGTTTTTGCACGTGCTCGAAGTTATATATAAATCTCGCATCACAAGAAGTCAACATGATGCTCATGAACTATTACATCTGATACTGGAGACCATTACCGACGAGCATGACAAAAAGTTGAGGGAGATTGCGGCAGAAGAGATGGCTCTGGACAGTGGTGAAAGGGCGGAAGACGAAAAAGTAGAGAGGAATGTCGATGTTTCGCACGAATTTATGCCATTTGAAGGCACGACTGTTGACACCATTCGCTGTTTGCAATGTGGTAATAGTCCAGAGCCAAAGAGTACGAACTTTATTGTGGTGACGCTTAATGTACCTCAGCAATCTAGTGCGACGCTAGAAGACTGCATGTTGTCGCTGTTGTCCTCAGAGCACATCAGTGATTACGGATGTCAGTCGTGTAGATTAAAGGAGCTAAACGGAACCGTGTCACAAGTCATCAAGAAGACGAAACTGGATGAGATTGGCCAGGGAATCGTTGCAGGCTCGCCGACTTCGTCGAAAGAAATCCCTGATTTTGTCGAAGATCCTGTGGGGTACTTACATTATCTGCAGAACTTAGATCCAAATGTTGATTTACATCCAGAAATTGAGGCACGGCTGCCAAAGAGTGTTAAGTCAACTATCGTGCGCACGACATCATTGGGACACTTGCCAGATATGTTTACTTGTCATTTATCAAGGTCGATTTTCTATTCCACTGCTACAAGAAACAGCTGTCGAGTATCTTTTCCAGAGAAACTAACAGTCTATTCATCTCAAAACGCGAAGTCAAAGCTTAGCTCGTTAGTTCTGGGTAATTCCGCAGAAGAGCAGTCAAGTGAAGTTGGATCTAAGACGTATCGATTGGTTGCAATGGTCCGCCATATGGGCACTCATTCAGCTGGACATTATGAATGCTACCGTCGCAAGGAGATGTTTAAGAACTACGATCTTGGGGCCGTCGCAGCGTTAACCGCATCTAGTCCACTCACTGCGGATGCGCATGTCGGCGCGGAAGCAGCGACAACGATATCGAAAATGTCGGAACATTTACAGACATATGCTGAGAATAGCTCTGCGACGAGTAAAGAAGATCTGCTATTGAGCCCAAACTTTGGAGCTATATCTGAGTCAGAAAATAACTCGGTTGGGCCATCACGAGAAGAGAGTCCTTCTCGACTTCAGCCTTGGTCACGAAGTTACGCTGCGACCAAGAAACTGTACAGACAATTCACTGGTGGAAAAAGCTGGTGGAGAATTAGCGACGATAAAGTATGGGAGTGCACGACCGACGAAGTGCTACGTCAAACACAGTCTGTGTATTTGCTTGTATATGAACGAATACCACCGACCGAGTTGAAGAAGAGATCGTCCAGTCGGCGGAGGGCTACTGCAGCTCAAAAATTGTGAGGACACAAGTTTGCATTTAATCTTTGTTCCTAAAGTATGGTAATTGGATGCGGGTAGGTGCGGCAGAACGGCGTTTTTAAGATGCATTTTGTTTGGGAGTAAGTTTTCATCATGCTAAAGATATGCTCACTGTGCTAACTCGTAACAGGTCTAATAAACTTGTCAATGAAATTATATTTCCACTTATGTTTGTGGCGCCTTACATTGATCATTTGGGAATGCCGTCAAAAAACTCATACATTTTGTTCACCTCAGTTGATTGACTCTTACAAATACCTAGCTTCTGTTATACTATACTACCTGACAACTTGAAGATACAATTAGAGTAACCTGGCTACATATGTTGACGCGAGCGTCTTCTAAAGGTGCCAGAGCTTGTGACAATATTGACATTATTGAGCATCTAATGTTCTTTTCGATTTTGATCGTGTGCGTGACGACACTTTCTCGACTTCGTCAGCAGAAGCACCGCTGATTTTTCTCTGCTTCTGTTTGGGTGCCAGAATCCCTTCCTTCATTTCTATTGGAGTCAAGGGCTCACCGATCTTTTCAGCTTCAGGCTCCTGCTCTTCGGTCACAGTTTCTTTTCCATTAGTCTCAACAGTAAGCTCTGTCTTCTCCTCTGTTGCGAATCTATTCACCTCAAAAGCGCTCTCCGGTTCCAATTCAACAGGCTCGTCCGCTATAGGAGCTTTGTCCTCCTCAGCCTTTTGAATGGTCTCATCATCAAGCTTTGGCTTCTTCGTGAATTCGCCGTTCGCGATAGCCGTGCTATCTACAGCCGGTTCCGGGCCGGTAGGTTCTTCCAGCGGACGCTTCTCGCCCGTGGACTCAACGGCAGCGATCGCTCTGTCGACGAGTACAATTTAGATACTGATCTGGCGCAAGCAATCATTGCTATCGTCTGGCACTTACACGTCCGGCGGAATAACATGTCCAGAAGTCATGCTGAAGGCAGCAGTCGGGGGTGCTACAAGATGAAAGATATCAGCACGCGCAAATCATTAAATATTGTATACATCACTAGATATAGGCTGCCAATGTACAAGTATGCCAAATTTCCACTGATCCAATTTTTTGGAAGCTATCGATAAGGAGGTGCTGATTTTATAACATAATGACTACCCGTTCAGAAGCCAGGGTTTGCCCCAGGGTTGACGGTCTTCAAGAAGAAAAAGGAGAGCAGTACCTTCGGTATCACCCATTAGGATATTGATTGGGAACGTTCTGAGACTATCGATCGTGGGGTAGTCGAGAGTGAGCCGTATGTAATAGAGTGTGGAATTAGTCGGGTTCGAGTTATGAAACAATATCAAGGAATGGATGGGGTTCAAATGGGCTTAAATCCGTCGGCAATAGGGGGTCGCTCTTACCTACAGAACCAACACAGAGAAGCTTGTCTGCATATAGAAGCACTGGGGCGGCAGACGCTAATGGTAGTCAATCTCGTCGGGTATCGAAGAGATTGCCGGCATTTCGATGACATTCTAGATCCTAATAATCAGTTCCCGCAATGAAGCCGACGACAAACCCGGCTCATGTCTACAGAAGCTCAAACTCTTTAAGAGTATTTTCGTTCCGGTTGCACCCGTATCTGTGAGTACTAGCTATAATCATGGAGACTGCGCTTCGGGGCATCCTTGACCGAAATATCGGAATCCCGGCCGATCTTTTATAAAGCTCTAGTTAATTAGGGTTTTAAGACTAACCCTAAGAATATTTCCAGTTCAGTCTCATACTTACCTTAATGTTAGTAGCACTATATGTAAATTAACCTCAGATGCCATGGATTCCGACGACGGCGTTACATTCTTATTTCGAATGATTCGTTTTGTGGCCAGAGGAATGTAAATGAACAATTATTGGGAGTGGCGGATTCGTAGATATATTCGTCGTACCTCTGACGAACTCCGAAGATGACTAAATCTATCGACCCTGAAATGGAGCATATACATTTAATATATTATCCGAAACGAAGACTATCTATGGTATATCAGTCTAAGCCACCACGATCAATGCAGTAGCTTGATCACTCATGCGGCTTTATCTTTCCATAATGGCTTTTTTATAAGGTTCCCGCCCATAGCTGGCAATGACGTCTAACTTCCATGTTGTGATAAATATTGTAGAATCATCGTTACACGATTACTCGAGACAGAGAAATGATCATTTTCGGCGCCTTTCGTCAGACAATGGTTGGATGTTTATCAGCTCATCTAGCCCTTCTCCGTTCTGTCGGACGGGCGTTCAATTTCGTGTGTTGGGATGTGAATGCCAGCCTTACGATCACCTACAGATGTTCATTAAGGATTTAAGCCGTTAGGGTTTGGAACCACTAATTTATGGCGGAAGAGTGTCCGTTTAGGGAATATACCTTTCTTAAAAAGGAACGGACCCCCTTACCAAAGTTTCGTGTCGCACAGTCAGAGTCCAGCGTATCCCCAACTTTTTCTAATACTGCTATCATTAACTTATTAGATAATATGATTAAATATTTTGTCCAGTTTGAGCTCGATAACTGCAAGGGTGGTGATTCTATTTATCTGTTGGGAATGCGCTCCTCTTGCGAGCGTAGTATCCGACAGGCTGCATCGAAATCATTTTCTAATCCTTGGAAGTTTGAGTTTTATTTTCGTAGATTTTGTCTTGTTCTAGGCTCGCAGGAATTAGGCACAGTAGTGCATTACGCCATTTATTGTCTCAACAAGCAACTGGTGACGTCGCGATTATGTAACGTGATCTTCGCCAAAAACAGACTCAGGCGCAGCAAACACGGGCTCGGGATACGAGATTATTGTCCCATAACTCGTACAATTCGGACTCGGCTTCGGCTTCCTAAATCTCGAACAGTTCCGGCAGTCCCAGTACATTTCCAATATGTGCTATAGACGTAAAGAGACATATAATGTCTTTAAATTTGCATATTTCATCTACTGCGAGTCTTTGATTAACAGAATATTGATAAATGTCTGAAAAAACAACTCTAAAGTCCAAAAAATCTCGAAAATAGGTACGCAAAAAAGTTCGGCGTTTATAAGGGTCCGATTCCGAGGGTACCGACGTTCAGCCGCTTCGTTATCGACCGACCTTGTCATTCTTACTTTCAACATTCCTCTACTACATCTTTTTCATTAATTTTCAGAGATAGATTTCTTTTAGAGTTGATTATTATGTCCGACCAACGCGGCGAAGCGTCAGCGGTACCAGCGGTAAGTCATGCCACTTAGAATAGTTTGCTGACAGTGGCTTGTTTCGGTGTCTGTTCTATGCAATCGCTTTAACATTGGGTTCATTTGAGCTAACGATGGCACTGGACTTAGCAGCAACGGGGACCATGGATGACTTTTCTTCGATCATTGGCCACTTCGAAAGGCGATCTATCGTCTATCACTGTAAGTTTCGTCTGCTAGACTCACTGAGGATCATCCATTTAGATGGACAGGCTTAGATTACAGGACAGACACTGACCGATATATAGGCGCCACCATTTATCCTTTCGGGTACGTCACTGGTAGAGTATTCCAAATTCTGGGCAGAACTACCGGACCTCTTCGTCGCGCCTACCATGATCTTGGACAAAGAAGAGCGCGCCCTCGCCGTCATAAGGTGGTTCATCGCGACTCTAAAAGGGCAATATACTTCCCGCAACGAGGCTCTCGGGTCAGAGAAAAAGCCACTGAACCCATTCCTTGGCGAGCTTTTCCTCGGTAAGTGGGACACCGAATTGGAAGGTACGACGATCCTAGTGTCGGAGCAGGTTTCCCACCATCCGCCGGTTACGGCATATGCGATCTACAACGACGCGTACGGCATTGAGTTACAGGGATATAATGGACAGAAGGCGAGTTTCTCCACTACGATGCTTAATGTGCGACAGGTGGGACATGCAGTGTTATATATCAAGAAGTTTGACGAGTATTATTACATTACACTGCCCACGCTGCATATTGAGGGGTTGTTCTACGGTGCACCATATGTTGAATTGGAGCAGAAGACTCTGATTCAGTCGTCGAGCGGATACCGCGCGTCTATCGAGTACTCCGGCAAGGGATATTTTTCTGGCAAGAAGAATACTTTCAAAGCAAAGCTGTACGCACCAGATCAGAGCAGCCTGTTGTACACTATTTCCGGGCAGTGGTCAGGAAAGTCGATGATCATGAACGAGAAGAAGAAGGGTGAGTCCATTTTTTATGACGCCACGGAGCACAAGGTGGTACCGTTGGTTGTCAAACCGCTTGAGCAGCAAGCGGAGTACGAGTCCCAGCGCGCGTGGGAGAAAGTCGCGGCCGCTGTGCAAGTTATGGACTACGACACTATTCATGTTGAGAAGTCAAAGATTGAGAATCAGCAGCGGGAATTACGGAAAAAGGAGAAAGAGGAGGGCGTCGAGTGGCAGCGGAGGTATTTTGAGTTGATCGAAGACGAAGGTCCATTGAAAGAAGTGGCTGAATTGGCTGGCGTCGACCCGGACGAGAACGTGTGGCGGTTTAATAGAGAGGCGTTTGAGCACAGTCCGGATTCAGAGTTGTAATATTTGTGAATAAATCGTTGATTGCATTTGTTAACTACCGTGGAGCTCGTGGTCAAATATAAAGTTGACGCGATTCGGGAAAAATTGAACCATTACTGGTCTCCGTTACAGGTATCAAGTAATGAAGGCAAAGTAAGGTGTTATGATCAAGTATGAGAAAAGGATCGATCACTGCAATAACTACTTGTTGTTATCGGATGTCTCCTTTGTGGTACGGAACACCCCTGTATTCTGTGCTCATCGCTCCTCATGGTTGGTGGTATTATCGTTCGTAGTGTCGCGATTTTCCTTTGTCTTGTCCATTTTCTCGTTATCATTTGTTGCAAGTTACTATTCGGCGTTCCGTGGTTTTGAGTCTACAGGATTAGAGATGTCACCTCTGGCGATGGGCGGTCTAGTTCGTGTTTGTTGCTTGCAATATGGATATTCCTCGGTTAGTTTGCATGTATTTTGTGACGCAAATTTAATGACCCAGAGCGAGAAACGCCGGATTCTTGGGCAACCCAACGTATATTGTTATTACCTTTATTCGTCACGGCATCCTTATCAAGAAACTAGTTATAAACACAATGTCGCCGCCATTCGCAACCAGCCGACTCACGACCCGGCTTCACAACCGCAGCAGGAGTTACATCCAAACGAGGACAGTCACCCGCGTCGTTTCTGTAACTTAAGTATAGCTTGCCGTGAAGAACCGAGCACGCAATTAAAAGGATTCGTAATTAGTTTGGCTTCCGCATCCTGTGAACGCTTGCGGCGCGTTTGTATGGGATGGATGTGAACTGCGTTCTATTCCCGTACGCGTCACTTTCGCGTCGTCTTGGTTACTTGCGTGTTCGAGACAGGAAGAGGACAAGCCCTGCGCTCAAGTGTCGCTAGCTGAATTAGAATGCGGATAGCAATAGATCAGCAGGTCCTGTTTCGATTTTATACTTTTTTGTTGTTCTGCAGAAGGCTGTGGTGTCGTTAGACGTGCCAGTAGAATTTGATGAAGAGAGTCCGCACTGTACAATACTTTCTCATCAACCATAATTGAAACTTTGGTTGCATGAAATTACGACAATCTGCCATTTAATAAATCAATTATAAATAAACTACAAATACAACAGTTATGTCAGCCATAACTACACGGGATAAATATGTATACATAGTACCTGGAGACACACAACACGACAAATCGAAATACATACTTAAACCCAATTCCGATATAGTAGAGAGTACACAACCAATAAATAAAATAACAGCGGTAATGATAATAATAATAAGATCGTATATAAGCCTCACACTACTATTAAAAACGTACAAAGCATTAACCACGCGTACACATCCCATCGTATACTTTTACACAGCTGTGAACCACTCAATACCAAGCGAATCACAACAAGAAATGTCAAATAATACATGACTGAATGCTTATTCCTCCTCGTCGTATTCGACAGAGCCACCGTTAGCGAGGTAAGCGGCCTTCTCTTCCTCGTAGCGCTTCTTGTCCTGAGCAGCACGTGCCTCGTACGGCTGTAAAAACGCGTTAGCCATCTTTCCACAACACACCGCAAGCCGCATCAACAAAAATAATACGTACGACTTTCTCCTTGGGGCTCAAAGCCTTCCATCGCTCACCGAGAAGCTTGCCAACCTGGCCTGTAGTGATGCAATAACGTTAGTGGGTGTTACTTGACAATTGTTTACGTCGACTAGAACCGAGCCATAACAAGAGACCAAAACTTACCGAACGCAATGCCAGGGTTCTCAGAGCGCACGGTCTCGCGCTGCTCGTTGGCAAAAAACATATAGGCAGAGAGTGATCGTTTGGGGGCATTGGGGTCTAGACAAATCAAGATGTTAGAATCGCCTGCAGAAAGTATTGCGGTGATGATCTTCATAGTAATCTGACACCCATTCTGGCTTCCAATATCAGGCCGATCAAAACGGGACAAAACGACATACCTTTCTTTCGTCGGCCACCGGCTTTGGCCTTTCTTGTTGTCTTCGCTTCCTTAGGCATTATGGATATGTGACTGAAGGTCAGTAAATAAAAGTCTGTTGACGCGTCGCGCGCAGTATTGTCAGCAAGGTGACCCAGGGAGACAGAAGTGACAAGACGAAAACAGGGCAAAAACAAGTGACAATGGGTGACAATGTCGCGCAAGAGATAATAATCAATAGGAAATAAAAGGTGGTTGGAGGGTGGAGAGGAGACGTTACCTTTTGCGGACTTGTTGACGCGTAGTAGAGTGTGGGGAGCGTACAGTAAGGCGAATTGAGCGTAGTAACAGTAGTAAGCACTAAGAGGGGAGAGCGCAGCGAGGCCTTAGAAGTGTGAAGAGGGAGAGTGTGTGGGCGGTGCGGGCTGCCTGCCTTTTACTATGGAGCCGCCTAACACCCATCTAACGCCCGCCTGTTGGCGCATGCTGCGTGCGAATAGCTTTTGCACGGGGCCGATGGCTAGTCGTAAACAGCTCGCGCCAAATCTCCATTGCACGGACACAACTCAGCACATAGACACCCTAACCCTTCGTCACAAAAGTGCGTTTTTATACACTTTATCTTTGTCTACAGTCGCTTCAAAACACGGCCGATTCTTGCTGCTACTGCTAAGATTTGTCTATCATATCAAAACGAATGGTCGCTACAACGCCGACGTTTACCTAGAGTGGCCGATGATTCTTTGGATTTGTTGTTGATACTTTAGCCTATTTGTAATTAAGTGGGCCGCATTTAAATACAGCGCCTAGGCGAAGTAACGTGTGACCCTCGCATGAGCATACAGGGTTTCGTACCAACGCGTCGTTGCCCAAACAAACCTGACGCGTCCAGATAGGGCGCTCGCCCTACGTCACTATTGCGGGCATGAACGTCCACGGGTCTTCCTTCAGCAGGAAGATCTACAAGGCGGGCCAGAGTCATTTTGGTTTATGCAATGCAAAGATTCCCAATTTAAGACGTCGTGCTTGTTATGGCGTGTACCGAAATAGTAATTAAATGGACCTAGCAGCACCGCTCAGCAATTACATTACCGCAATACGCTGTCGCTACCGTATAGTGTATCATTCCAATTTTTGCTATGCTCATTGAAAAATCGATTCGTCTGCTTATTTTAAGAATTTAAAGTTGTAACGTAATAATCAGGGATTAATCGTACAGCCGGGTGTTCAAGCTAGAGTGATGAATTGGCGAGGAAACCTGAAATTCGGAATAACTCTTCGCTCCCTGGATCCATCACCAGCCATGGGTTGAATTGTTCGTATATATATATAAGCAGTGTCAAGATATAGAGATTCAGGAACTGTCCATCTGAAATTAGAAGCGAGAAGAGAGCAATAGTGCGATTAAAACCGTCGTTACTGCCCATTTGACTTGACGGACTTAGCAACGCCCGTCAATAAAAACTGACCGTACAGCCGTCTCTTTCCCAGCTGACACAATGCGCCGCGCCGGCCGTACTATATAGAACTCACGAGCTTGATAAGGTTCCACACTAGACCATGTTTAGCCTAAATTTATAGCTACACATGAAATTGTGCTTATAAATCATCGACAGAATGCAACATAGAACCTAAATTACATTCTGGTTTAGTATAATTTCTAAATACTCAAATGGGTCGGTTCAAGTTTGTGAGTTGTGCCATGCTCATTTCAGTCCCATAGTTATTACCCATGCCTATCTTCTTTCCGGTCTGGATGTCGCTGAGCTGCAAGTGATCCTGTACCAGCAAATGTCATTTGCTGAAACCTCACTGCCAATCGACGAACTTCATTCTTCCACTGCTGGTTGGGCGCGCAGTCTGGTTGCTCGTTGTCCGCATCCGTGTGCGCCCACTCGCGATTACGCGATATATCCCACCTCTAATTGAAGACGGCGAATAGATTTGCATACGTTACTAGGACAGCACAATTATCTTCCAATACTCTTTCTTTCCGCAATGTGGATGAGGGTATATAACGCTCATACGGGCAAGGCCATCGATGTAAATTCAGAGCAGTTCTTAAGGTACGTCTCGACTTTGGCATGGGGTTGCTATCTGGAAGGAAATAGCTAATAATTTCCTGCGTAGTCTACCAGAACTTAAGGATGCGCTTGCTATGCAGCATGGAGTTACAAGTGGTCAACAGATTCTTATGACATCGCGTGCGACGCAGCTGCGCATGGCGAATCTCTCACACGAAGTATGACTAGCATGCATATTCTATGTGCTTATCGCCTGCATCTTAGACTACTAACTTATTGGGCTAGACGGAGCTCTACTTGTTTGACCGGTTCTTACTAGCAAATCCGAGTCCGAGTCCACCGCCGTCCATGAGCCCGCTGATCCCACTTAATACGCAGCCATTCCCGAACATCACAAACTTGAAGCCGACACAGGCTGAACTTGTGGAATTGTTTGAGTCAAGAGCAGCTTGGTCTAATGGCTTATTTACGCGAGCTGAGTCACTAAATTCGACGCTGGCGGCTACGCTCACGGAAATTAAGGTCATTCGGCGGTCGGTTGATGTCGCTATGGCGCATTTGACTCAACATCTCACAAATATAGAGAAATCGTTCAAAGATGTCCTTGGGCTGGCAGTCAGCATTTCTCAAGAGCATGGTGCCACCGACTGGAACGCTTCGTTGGCTACGCTTGATCGCTTGAATGTCATTGATAGCTTCGGAGGGGGCAAGCTCTCCGCCTGGGTCGACCACGAGAAGGTCAAGACTATTCAGAGAGACCTAGTTTTTAACAATCAGAACATCCGAGATCGTGTGCGAGATATCAAGTTTGTGTCAGACAAGGTCTCGGGCGACAGTGAAGCTTTGCAACGCGATATTGAGGCTTGGAATGACATTGAGAGGAAGCTTGTGGACGGCTGGGATAATACGTCGTCGATTTTGGAAGATCTTCAGGCTATCGTTCAGAAGATCAATAAAGGTATGTCGCTGGAACGTTTCTCGTACATTGATTCCCTTGATTGATATTATATAGACGCCGAATATATTGCTGACCTACCAAACACTCCGGCCAGTATCCGCTCAATCACCCGGATGGCTTCACTCCATCAACGAGAGTATCTTCCAACTATCTCAGGTGCGGTAAGTGAACTGTGGGAGTACAATCGCAACGCGCAGGGTCGGAAGTCGGCAGTACAAATCTCCTCTCTCCGCCACCTTCATACCTTGTCGATTGTGCAGTCTCGCGCGTCCCCTATTCGTCCCGATCTGGCGTCTGTCGAGCGCGAGCTCGAAGCTTCTCAGGCATCGCTTGGGATTTTACGGCAGATGGACAGTCTCCCGTTGATCTATGGCTCGCTGCTGATCGAGTCCATTCGTCGAGTTGAATGGAATGAACGCATTAAGGCCCTGACAGGTGAAGTCGTGGAAGAGTTTGCGATTTGGAAAGATGACGAGCAGAAGCGTCGAACAAAGTGGCTGAAGCGTTTCGGTGGGAACCTTGATAACTTCGAGCAAAATTTTGCCAACAGCGTGAGTGCGCACAATGTTGGTGGCGCTAATGCTACGGCAGCGACTACGAGCATGAACAGCATGTATAGCTTGAAAAATGCCAGCGCGAGCTTGTTTGCTGTGGAGCTTAATCTTATTTGCTCGAAAGAAGAAGCAGTGCTGGCTGTTACACGAGATGATATTGCAGCGTTCATTGAGTTATTGAAGCATGTTGATGGTACTGAGGCCATGCTTTCGGAGGTTCAGAAGATGTTCGCCGATCTGGATCACACCACTCAAGACCGCTCGACTGTTTCTGAGCGTCGCAGGGAGCGTCTATTTAAGACTGGCAGTTTCACTGAGCATATGCGAAACAGCATATCCTTGAATCGAAACGATGCTCGACAGTCATCGTCGGAATTTGATGATACAGTGCAGCTCGTAAAGGAAAACAAGCGTCTGCAAGAGAAAGTTAAGGGCTACGAATCGCGAGTTCGGCGACTGGAAGATCTTTTACATAGGCAGTACAGATCCCCCCCTGCCGGCTCAAGTGGGTTCTTCCCGAGTGTTGTGCCCATTCATCCACTCGCCACGTCGCGCCATCATTCTGTGCCATTAATGGACCAACAGCAGCAACAACAACTACTTCAACAGTCTCGTAACTCGCCACCGCTCTCGCAATCTCCGCATGATATTTCCGTGCGCTCTGATAGAGCCGACGGAAGCACTAACGGATCCGCGAGCGCTATGGATCTCAAAGCCGAATTGCAAAAACTTCGTGCTACGCTCGACTTAGAAAGAGAGTCATCCACCCGCGTGCGCAAACAACTTGAGGAAACAGAACATAACGTTCGGGACGTCGAAGTTATCAAACAAGACCTTTTGGCGAACCTTTCCCAACAAGAAGCTGAATTCCAACGCGAACGTAAGTCGCTTAATGAGGAGATATCTTTCTTAAAAGTGCGGATTTATGCATTGGAGGAGGAAGAACAGACGTTGGAAGATAGCCGCGTTGATAACGAGGGCTTGATTGCGAATCTCGAACATGCACTGGAAGTACAGCAGCAACGCGAGCGTGACTTGGAGGATATCAAATCTGATCTCGATGCTGAGATCAGATCTCTCCGGGAGAGTTTGCGATTGGACCGCGAAGAAATTGCTCGTATGAACTTACTTCTCAAAGATAAGTCGGAGACGGAGAACACACTCAAAACGCGTATCGAAGAGCTGATCGACAAGTTGAAACTTGCTGATTTCAGTTGCGCCAAAAGTGTCGACACTGTTCGCGAGGAGAAGCTACGTGTTGAGCAGGAATTGGCTCTTGCGAAGTCGCGGCTGGCCGTGAGTGAAGACGAAAAGTCTCGGGCAATTCTTGAGAGTGCCGTGACGCGGGAGCGAGCAGAGCTGCTTTCCGAGAGTGTTAGATCCATGTGGAATATTATGTCCGGAGGCGTAGAGGATGAGCCCTCGCATGAGGAATTGGAAGCTGCGTTGAAAACGAAGATCGAGGAACAAGCGACAGTCCTTACACGTCTACGAGATTTGGAAAGTGAAGTCGCGCAGGCTAAGTCCGCCATGCGTGATTTGACGAAGATGTATGAATCGCGCACGTTGAAGGCTCGTGATTTGACACAGCGATTGTATACTTATTATCGTCGTTCCCGACAGCTTATGGATACTCTTGGAATCGTCTACGCTGGCACGAAGATGGTGTTCAATTATCCGGTCGTGGACGATCACTTGTACAAGATCTTGCCCGAGAAGGAGCGCGAGAAGCGTCTAGCGGAGCGTTCGGCGTCTACTCCGGACGGCGATTCGACTCTCAGCTCGATCCCAGACATTGACGTTTTGTACTGGATGGATAGCGGTGAGAATGATATTGGTGACGCATCGGGCGAAGCGGATCGATATATGCATTACCTTCATGCTATTGACTTTGATTACGACGAGTTTGCTGCGATAGTGCGCGAGCGTGTCAAAGATGCCGAATATATCGCTAGCAAGTGGAATAAGATGGCCAGACTCTACCGCGAGAAGGCCCGGCATGCGAAGAAAGATGCGAGCGAGAAGATTGCCTATAAATCGTATGCTGATATTCTATAATGGATCATCGAAAGGTGCTAATCAGTTTATATAGGTTCAAAGCTGGTGACCTGGCACTGTTCCTGCCGACCAGCAGCAAGGTGAATGAGGCGAACCATGCTTGGGCAGCATTTAATGACGGTGCGCCATACTGCTTCCTGCGCGACGATGACTCGCATTCTCTTGATGGTCGGCAGTGGATGGTAGGACGTATTTCTCAAATGGAAGAAGAAATGGACATCACGCGAAGCAATGACAGTATTGCGATGAATCCTACTCCTTCTGAAAATGTGACCAACACGGCTGTGGCCGACGGACGGCGTTTCGTCGTGGATGCAATAGAGGTTGGCAAAGACATTGCAGTTACACAGTTAACAACTGCGGCATCCGGAACTGCGAATGCTCATCATCCTCAGCAGCGACGACCATCTGCACTCGCAGCGGCGGCCGCTAAGCGCACAACTCGACCGGAATTACAAGATGGTTCGCATTCTATTACGGCCGGTGGCACTGCTACGTCTCCTGTCTTCTATGGAGCGTCGTATAATGCGCCGCAGTCCCCCTTGACGCAACCGAACGAGAATGAGATTGACAGTTTCGATAGCAAAGAGGCGGGCATGAGCGGTAGTGACGAGAGAACATCGTTGGATCAACCCTCACGTGACAATATTACGTCCAGTCAAGCGCTATCCAATTCGAAAGTAATCAATTGTAGCACTGTGAGGTTAGATGGAAGTTCGACCGCTTGTCTGCAGATGTCCCAATTCCCGGATCACCAAAACGATAATGATGACGCCGACGATGAGCAAGCTGTCGAAGACGGCGAGGATGAGGAAGTTGCAAGGCCGAAAGTGTATAGTACACTGGAGCAACTACCAATACCTGGTGGCTTTTGAGAATTTTGATTTTTTTAATTTTTCAGTTTCATTTTGTCACTATCTGCATTTACTGGGGAAATGTTGCGGGAATAAGGTTCGGGAACGGACGGCGAGAGTAGGCGCATTTGTGTCTTTTTCATAATTTATATGTATATGAATTTTTTTCGCTTACTGTTGTACGATTGAGGTTGTTTGTTGTCTTTTCAGTACATATGTTCTTAATTTCCGGTATATAGTATTTGGTGGATTTGTAGTATATTCGATTTAATCGGTTCTTTTTCTTATATTCTCATCCTTTTAATCGTTAGTTATGTTGGAACTGGGAAATTTATTTAATATCGTGCAGGCATTACAAATAATGGCTAAAATCAGTTTACCATCCACCACTAATATTCTGGTCTAAGACTAACGCCAATTCTCTATGTCCGCCCCCGTACTTTTGACTTTCTTGTATATCCTTGGCTTTAAAGAACGGAGCTACGATCTCTGTGAGGACATTCTTGAACAATCCATCGACTAATTCCTTCAGCTCGTTTCCTGTTTGTGCGAAGTCAGGGTAGGCGTTAACTTCTAGAATTGATGTATTGAGATCGGAATCAACAAGGAAATCAACTCCATAAATTTCAAAAGCATTTGGAAGCGGCTATATACCCCGCAATTAGAATCACTTCTATTCGGATACGGGATTAACAAGGTACTCACCTGGAAATGCAATCTACCAAGGCTAACTGCGGCCGCAAAAGTCTCTCCAGTAATGTTACGAATCTGATGCCATACCGTATCCTTATCAAACCCTTCTAAACTCCAGAATCGTCTCACGGAACCTTGGTCCTTGAAATCGCCTTGTAAACAGGTATTAGTCAAATGTGCTTCTAAATCGCTATCGTTGTCCGGCGACGAATATTGTTTTAAAGCAAATAACGCCAGCATGTCTTTGTAAACGTATACTTTCAAAGCTCCACTTGCTACCACGTATGTTCTGATGTGGAACTTTCTGTTGCCACATGATTCTAATATCAGAGGATTACTTATGTACTTCTGAATCAAGAAGAAGCGGACTTGAGACGTCACGATGCCGTTGCTCTCACTAATAGTCTTGACTGCAGCATCATCATCGTTTTCTTCCTCTTCCTCATCATCATCGACTTCCTCGTACGATTGGAAAATTTCTTCTAATTCCTCTCTTGTGTGAAAGAGGCGAATTCCTTGTCCACGATCACTCATACTTGGCTTTAAAATCCACCAACTATCACCTTCAATCAATTGATCTCGGAACTCGTAAATCTCATCCAGCATTTCGTCTAAGTATTCAGCGTAATCTAGTTCCAGTTCATAAGATTCCGGGAAATGCTTCGTCAAAATCGTATTGGGATGCTTAACCTTATAAGTTGCGATAGCGTGTGCCAAGAAATTCTTCCGGATTAATGCTTTCCTGACACCTCGTAAATATTATTTATTCTTCACACCCTTGCATTTTGAACTTACCGGTAGATATAGGAGCACGAAAGATAATGCTCACGATCCGCAATCAACCTCTCAAAATTTAGATCCTCATACTCTGCATAATGGAACACGTTAATACCCGATCCCTCTTCAATCACAGCATCATTCGGGTCCGAGACTATCATCACATTTGGAAACAGGCTGTGGAGATTGGCGGTCAAGAGTGGATATATATATGAAGTAGGCGTATACGTGATCACCGCGGTAAACGACGGTGACGACCGCGACGACGATGACGGGCTTTAGTGAATGAATATGTAAGAACTTGTACGTATATCCAAAACATTCATGCAGTAGAAAACTCTAGTATTGGTGGCAAAATTATATGTGTACAGTGCGCCGTGTATTTTCTCAGTATTAATGATCAGATACATACAGTTTCAGCTCTCCAGTGTATCCCGCAACGCCTTGATAGTTTGCCTTTAAAGGTGTTACACTAATTATCAACGTTAGCAAAACCATCCATCTTGATTGGTAACGATCCATGTCTTAACCGACCTAATAAAGCCCTGAGCAATGGCGCACGCATCATTACCTTCAGGCCATTCCGTAACTCCATCCTGGACTGCTTTCAGATTCGGCTTCCATCTAAACTGCAATCTTCCGCTCTTGTCGTCAATTTCAGGTTGAACCTGATCCGCGACCTCGACCAGCTCACCGGTGGCTGACTTAAGAACCGTGTCTTCGATGTACTCAAACGCGCTGCCCCATCTATTCTCTAGTATATGAGTATACTTTATCTTTGTCTCATCACTGAGCTCTGCATTTAGCGGAATATTTATGCTATACAGGTCGACAGTGTCGTCTTTAGGCCATGCGTCGTATAGGTACTTGATCAATCTGACAGATAGCCAGCACGCCCTCTTCGTGTGTTCCGGGTCCAAAATGGGCGAGTTATACGCAAAAGAAAGACCGATTGACGGAATCCCGCACTGCATGTCTTAGCAACGAAATCACATCGTACATGTCAAAATTAGATAGCTCACCAAAGCACCCTCCAATGCTGCACCAATAGTGCCGCTGGAGAGAATATATAGCGCCGACGAATTTCGACCAAAATTCGGACCGGATAGAACAAGATTGACAGGTCCCTTATCTTTAAATAAATGGTGAACGCCGATTTGTGTGCACGAGGCTGGGGTGCCGTCTAGTAAGGCCCATTCTTCCTCTCCCTGGTTCCTTTTCTTGTAGTAAGGCCCGTCGTAAGGTTCGCCTGGTGTTGGGGATGGCGTGATATAGCTGCGCTCAATTAGTTACTTGAATCATCTGATAAGACCAGACGCTATGTACCTAGCAGTCATTGTGTGACCGATAACGTGAGCTTTTGAAATCCATGATCTAAACGGACATTAGTTCCTCGTCCTTGTTTAGCCAGTTTGACTACGGCAGGTCATACTTCTGACAGTCTGGTAACGCGACGCTAATATCCCAATCTGTATACTTCTTCAACGCGTCGATAAAATAGTCTACGAACGGCGAGTCTGAACCTGGTGGTCCATCGTCATTGGTAACCTGTCGATAGTCAGTTACCGCAACGAAATTTGCAACTTTACCAATGATGCATATCTTACAAGCACATGCATATCTCGTGTTGATCTAAATCTTGGTATCAAAAGATCGATGTGTATAAGGGACTTGGTCTTATTTGTGCAATTATAGCGACGGCAGTGGCACTACACAACCCATTGGTCCTATGTCAGCAACACGTTATTGAGCGGTCGACGACCGCTCTCTGCAAGTTTCACTTAGAAAGTAGAAACTCCTCAGCCCGAGAAGACATATATGGTACAATAAACCGAAATTTGGTTGCGAGTACGCTGCAATAATAATTTAACTACGTCGTAGTTTCTCTTGCAAGTCCACTGACATAGTTCAACAACGTGGTAATTTCTATTTGTAGATTTATATCGATATCGCCTAATAATACACAGATATTCGCGAAAAGAACATGACGACGATATAGAAAGATGGGTGAATGACAAACCAAGACGTGCACTGCAACAAGCGATGATATAGAATTTTCGCGCGGGGAGTTACCGCGAAATGTATAACGGCAGACCATGTCAGTACCCGCCGCCCATTGGAATAACCAAAATTGAAATGACGTCGCAAATTAAAAAAATCATGTATAAATAAGTAGAGCCATCTAAGAATGTAAGACTCCCACAGTATAGTACACAGCATCCCACATGATGAAATAAGTCAACCGCAGGCGCCGCTATTGCATCCCTAATTAGATCTCTTTGTTTGTAAAAGCATGCTGTTAGATGCTTTTGTACCTATAAATAAATAAACAAGCAAGCATTCAACCGAACAAATCAAACTTGTATGAATTAATTTCTATTCCTTCCCTCGACCACAATGCCGGATTTTGGAGTTCCTCTTCTCCTGAAGAAGTCCATAACTTTCCTTGCGGGTCCACTTCCAGGCTGTATCTTCTTCTCTTCATGTTTGCTATGCAACTTCTTCGCCTGCGTAGTCTTTGCAACTGCTGGAGACGATATAATCTGAGTCGGACTTGTGTCAGCCATACGCTGCTGGACGCGAACCTTGTCCGGTGCAGCAACTGACAGGGATTTCTCACGTTTACCGCTAATATTGCCGGCCAAACTATAGCGCTTGTGAGCATCAACTCTAGCCGGAGGAACGTAATCTGGCTTTCTTATGGACGTGTTCGAGCGCTGCGGTACACCTGCGGGATTCTTCGCACCAACAGTCGCCGGACTCTGTACAGTGTTCGTAGATGTCGTACCCAGAATCCTGCCGAACAACTTCTCGGCTCCATATCCGATACTCGAAGTACCACGCCTATGCCCTCTAACCGCAGGTTCCATCGTGGGCCGCTTGGTAGCTATTCCGGAAGCCATGATTTCACCGTCGGCACGCTTGCGAGAGATATCGACCTGGGGCGGGGGCTGTGAATGGCTAAACATGCTATGAGGTCGCTCCCTCTTTCTGGATGAAACTGGAGGTGACGGCGCTGACACTTGCGCCCGCTGAGCTGGCGGCCTTGGCGCAACAGGAGCACCAATCGGGCCGGGTTCGGTGCTTGTGGCTTCATTCGGAATAAATTGAAATGTAGTTGGCCGAGCCTTGCGCGTGGGAACCGGTAACCTGGAAGACTCTGTTGCACTTGGATGAGACTTCGAACTTTCTTCGACAGACGCTACCATAGTATCTGGCAGACGAGTGCTCTGCACTGCACTAGTGGAGACCGAAAGTACGGCGTCCAAATCAGTGGTTACTGCCTCTTCAGCAACAGAAGGCTGTATCGATACTTGGCTATACTGGACAGTTGGTTCTATCAGCAGACTGGCTGGCTCTCTTAGAATCTCCATTGTTCGTGGCGTGTGCGTTGGTGGCTTAGAGTACTCAAGCTGCACAGTGTGCCGCTTCTCGTATCTGGTAGCTTGACGTGGTGCTGGACTAATCGTAGTTTGATGCAACTGGTGCTGCACATTCTCAATATCATCAACATTACTAAGATCACTGATACCACGTGTAGCTGGTTGCTGATATGACCGATACTTCTCTGATACCGTTGATGGAGGAATATTCTGTGTCCGCGGTCTATCGGGCACAATCATTGAATAATGCGACGTCCTCATATAGCTGTGCCGCTCTCTTGGATGACGAGAAGTTTTCTCGATCCTCTCTGGAGTGAGCATTTCCTCCCACTGCTTTGGTGTAACTGACAGGAACTTGGCGTACGGCAATAGCCATGAGTGCGCGCGAACCTCAAGGAGATCGGCTCTGTCTTCAGGATTTGCAACTGCGCAGCTGTTAGTTAAAACACATAATAATGTGAATAATATCGAGAAATACCTAATATGCGACGAAGCAAGTCTCGAGGCATAGGCTTAACATATTCAGGAAACGTTAAAGGCGTTGTAGTAATGTATCTATATAGCTGGGTGATGTTCGTTCCGTTTGGATTTTCTGGATCGTCGTCGTATGGCAAGTATCCCGCAAGCATCGCATACTACACAAGTTAGGACATGCTGTGAAGAAAAGGCGCTGAAAACACGTACCAAGATGACGCCACAACTCCAGACATCAACTTTTCTCCCCGAATATTTCCCTTCGCTGACAACCAATTCAGGGGCAGCATAGCATGGTGAACCACAACTCGTGCTCATTAGATCGGCGGTCTGTCTGCCACTCATGATATCGTCCGGATTGAAAACGTTAGCGAATCCGAAATCTGTAATGATGATGTTTTTGTGCTTGTCTAAAAGCAAATTTTCAAGTTTGAGGTCGCGGTGAACTATTCCTTTGGAGTGCAAGTAATCGACACCAGAAACGAGCTGAGCAAATAATCTGCAAGCAGAGTTGTCCTTTAGATACTTGTGCTCTAGGATATAATCAAAGAGTTCGCCCCCTGACGCGTACTCTAGGACGATGCCAATGTATTTTTCGTTTTGGATAATCTCTTGTAATCGCACAATATTAGGATGTCGAAGATGCCGCAGAACTATGATTTCTCGCTGGAATTTAGCTTCCCTATTCGACATTGGAGGGATGCTCTCTTTCTTGATGAGTTTAACGGCCACCTACACATATGTAACTTTCAACGATTGAAAACACAGAAAGTAAAAAAATAAAATAATTACCTCTGTTGGATGTTTTCCGTCGCGACGCCATCCAAGTTTCACCTTGCCAAACTCACCTTCTCCTAGAGTGGTTCCTAATGTGTAGTTTCCAAATTTAATGCCCTCCTTGCCAATTGGCTGCATATCGACCACCGCAGCACCCGGATACAATACAGATGGAATCTCTGGCAGAGTTTCCAGAGATGGTTGATTGGATGCTGCTGCCATCTTGTGAGATGTGACGATGGCTCGTACAGTGCGTGATCCTAGTAGGATATAACTTAGCCACACGTGAAGGACCTCAATAAGAGATTCGTAACACAACGCGGGTCTCTAAATATAAACCTGCCGCGCCTAATAATAGTGAAATTTCATACCTCAAGCGCGCGATAGCCTGTAGGGACACGAAATCTGGTAGAAAATCGAAATGGCAGACGTGTGCAAATGGCGCACACTTGGATCGTTTACTGCGCGCAAAACCTAACCGAAGGTCTCCGATGTGAGCGATCGTACTTGACCGTCCTTGCAGCGTGCTAGTTCAAGTGTTAGCAACAGGCCGATCGTGCATTTGCGACGAAATCCGCGCGCGAATAAGGGGTGTTCATGTACCGGAGACGGCGGTTGAAACCAGGAGCCCCAGAACCCGGACGAGACCAAGAGCGATTACAGGTAAGCCACACCACACGCGACGTCTGGGAACTTCAGCACACAGGTCTCCGGGCGCGATGACAAGACGGCGGAGAGTGTTTAATGGACGGCGGACGAGGCAGACATGTGTTAGCAGGGAACGCAGGGGTCTTGTGTAATAGATGATTTGTTTGTTTGTTGCTTCTTACGTCGCTAGCCACCATTGGCAAGCATTTAGCGGCGGACGGCACAAACTGCGTGGCTGTAAAAAATTGCCTTACCTGAGTGCGCAGAAGGTCATCCAGGTCAAGCCTGCTAAGCTAAACCTTTAGCCATTAGGGCTGCTGTGGGTTACCCGGCTAAGACTCTATTTACGTCTATTAGTTACCCGGCCATAAAAGGATTTACGCGTTCTCCCACGCGTCGTCGGCAGCGTGAAGCACGCAACCCGGTCCTTGTTAATAACTAGGCCACCTTGTTGCCACCCAGCAAGTGAGCATCGAAGTGGTGGCGATCAGCGGATGATCTGTCTGTTCTGTCACGTTGGGCAATTCGGGTGCTTATTTTCTTGCAGATCACCTATAATTTAGTAAATGATTCCCAGTTGGCCAACTGCTCAGCCACCATGAGGTTGCAGCCTTCTTCCATTTTGGCAAGACAAGGGTGGTGTTAATTTATAAGATCCCATCGGCACACACATGCCCATTCTCTTATACCCTCTGTACAAATTCGCATACTCCTACGAACATTATGAGATACTCAGCCTTGATATCCTCGGCTGTCGTCATCGCGGCAGCCTCCCAATACGTCCATGCCCAACTGCCTGAAGCGGCGGAACAGTTCCACGAGTTGGAAAATGTAAAGGATTTCAAGGGATCCCTGCCAAAATTACCATGGAAGAAGCCGGAGAAGCCGGAGAAGAAGCCCGAAAAGAAGAAACCTGAGGAGAAGGAGAAGGAGAAGAAGAAGGAAAAGGAGAAGGAGAAGGAGAAAGAGAAGGAAAAGGAGAAGAAGAAGGAGAAAGAGAAAGAGAAAGAGAAAGAGAAAGAGAAAGAGAAAGAGAAAGAGAAAGAGAAAGAGAAAGAGAAGAAGGAGAAGGAGAAGAAGAAGAAGGAGAAGGAGGAAGAGGAGAAGAAGAAGCCTGAGGAGAAGAAGAAGGAGAAAGAGAAGGAGAAGGAGAAGGAGAAGGAGAAGGAGAAGGAGAAGGAGAAGGAGAAGGA